>CAUYQG010264691.1:0-38406 GCA_963574415.1 Tarsius wallacei
CCTCAGCCTACTGAGTAGCTAGGACTACAGGTGCATGCCACCATGCCCGGGTAATTTTTTTGATTTTTTTGTAGAGATGGGTCTCACTATGTTGCCCAGGCTGGTCTTGGACTCCTGGGCTCCAGCAATTCTTCCGCTTTGGCCTCTCAAAGTGTGGGGATTACAGGCATGAGGCACTGCCTTAGTGCTGAGAGGCACTGCCAGCACCGGCCTTCAGAGGTGGGTAAGACGCAGTGAGTGTTGGGACAGCAGCGCCTGAGTTGCACTAAAATCCAGATGATAAGTGACCTCTTTCCTTGATAGCCCATGAGCAGCGGTTGAGAAGGAGACAAGGGCCACTTATAAACATTTCCGCAGCAGGGCCGAGCTCTCCAAGGTCAAGGGCAAGCAGAGCCACCTCACGTCCACCCAAGAAGTGGCCTCCCTGGCATGTGCCAGGCCCCTTTTGAGGGACTGAGGTCAGGATGGCAGTTCCGATCCCTGCCTGTGCTGGGACTGAGACTGGGAAAGGGAATTCAGATGGAGAAGCCACAGTAAAAAAATGCATGATTAGGAATCTCCTGGATGATCATTGGGTAGCTTTCTGGATTTTGAGGAAGGCTGGAGGTGAACCTTACACAGGAAGGAGGAAACTGAAACAAGACAACGACCCTGTCCAGCGATGGTCCCCTTCACAGGCTACTACTGGCACCGTTGCCACGGGGTACGTGCTCCCACCACGGTGCCACCAGCTCTGGGTCTTGGTCTGCCCCTGGACTCTTGACTGCATGGAAGTCCCTGGGAGCCACCTCTCACTCTATGTCTTTGGATCTCTCCTTCCAGAGTCAGATTTTCCACAGGTAGGATTGCTGGATAAAAAATAGCATGCCCAGTTCAATTTGAATTCCAGATAATAATAATAATAATTTAAAAACTTTAGTAGAAAAAAATAAACCCAATGCAGTGGCTCAAACCTATAATCCCAGTACTTTGGGAAGCCAAGGTGGGAGGATTGCTTGAGCCCAGGAGTTCAAGACCAGCCTGGGCAACATGGTGAGACCTCATCTCTACAAAAAATAAAAAAATTAGCCAAGCATGGTGTTGCGTGCCCATAGTCTCAGCTACACGAGAGGCTGAGGCAGGAGGCTTGCCTGAGCCAGGAGGTCAAGACTGTGGTGAGCCAGGGTGACAGAGCACGACCCCAACTCAAAAAAAAAAGAAAAAAAGAAAAAAAGAAAAGAAAAGAAAATGGTTGTTTACCTGAAATCAAATTGAGCTGGGCATGCTGTGTGTTTATTGGCTGACTCTGGCCACCCTACCCAGAGGGCTGGGCTCTGCTGATGGTTGGTGGGAAGGAGCCCCTGTCCCTTCCACTGTCAATCTTGGGGGATTGGACTGATCACAATGTTCTGATGGAGAATAGCCCAAACCTGCAGATACCAGCTGTGATTTCTTTCTTTTTTTTTTTTTTTGAGTTGGAGTCTCACTCTGTCGCCCAGACTGGAGTGCAGTGGTCGCTCCCGGCCACCGCAGCCTCGACCTGCTGGGCTCCGGCGATCCTTCCGCCTCAGCCTTCCGAGTAGCCAGAATTACAGGCGCACGCTACCACGCCCGGCTAATTTTTTATTTATTGTAGAGATGAGGTCTCACCAAGTTGCCCAGGTGGGTCTCGAACCCACGGGCTCAGGCAATCCACTCACCTCAGCCTCCCAAATCGTGGGATTACAGGCTGAGCCACTGAGCCGGCCCAGCTGTGATTTCTTAAACCCCTCCCTGCATTTAAAAAAGTCACCTGCCTGGTTGGTTTTCAAAGCTGCTTTCACCCAAAGAGGGCCTTCAGGGTAGGAATGGCCCACACAGGTGTTCTCTGTTGTGCCCACTTTTCATAACACAAAAGGTGTCCTCCCCGCCCACCTCTTCCTCCCTGCCCACCACTTCCTCCCCATTTTTCCCATCCTCCTCGTCCTCCCCATTCCCCCCCTGCCGGTCATCTTGGATTCAGAGAATGCAGATATTCCTGCTGATGAGCCCTTGCCACTCACGAGAGGGGGCGGGAAGGAACAGAGATGAAGTGGAAATAATCTGCCAGGTGGACTGTCTAGACGGGACTTCTCTGGACGGGAGGAGAGCAGACGGAGGCGGGCTTCGGCCAAAGCTGAAACCCAAGCCACCAGCGCCAGCACTTCCTGAACCATCCTCAGGCGAGCCTCGGCTGTCTGGGCCACAGCCAGCACTGGCCTGGGGCTGTTTCTCACTCCTATTTCAAAGGATCTGTGCTCCCAAAGAAGGAAAAACTTGAACAATACAGGGGAAAATTCAGTAAAAGAGGCAGAAGCCATGGATGCTTCCTCTCATATCCTTTTGTTGGGGGGGGGGGGCGGAGGGCGGCGAGAGACAATTAACATTTTAGCTTTAAAGCTTTGTCTTGAGATCAAGTTTAGAAAGAAAGGCATCTACTAATTGAAAACATCACTTTTTGGGCCCTTAAATGAAGGGAAACAGGTGCAGGGTTGTGGTTTTTTGAGAGAGTATTTCTTTTGGAAAAAAGTAGGAAAAGTGCCCCAGATAAGGTCCCCCTGAAGCCGACAGACCTTCACTTCTCAGCCCTCAATGACTTAGAAGGCAATTGAGGAGATTAGCTGAAAAGTTAAAAGAAAAAGCAGCCCTCCTCTCCACATCTCGCTCTCTTTTCTTTCTGAGGCTAAAGAGAGGGCGAACATTTACTGCAATTTTGATAACATTCCTTTCTGACACTTGTCCCTTCCTGAGTGGCTTCCTACTCCTCACCGGCTTTTATTCTTAATCCTGTAGCAAAAGCTGGGCCTCCCTTCGCTTCTCAAATGAGCTCAACGGAGCTGGTGTTTTCTCCTTTACCATTTCAGAGGCGTGTTTTTCAATGTTTTATCTGGTTGTGAAGGGGCAGAATTCTCAAGGTCAAAAAAGTCTTGGAAGAAGCAATATCTGTGCCTGCTGGGGGTTAGGCACTTGGATTTGTCATCTCTCTCTGCAGCTCCTCAAGAAAACCACGTGAGGGCAGGGAGGTTGCTTTTTTTTTCTTTTTTTTTTTTGAGTTGGATGCTCACTCTGTCGCCCAGGCTGGAGTGCAGTGGCATGCTGACGGCCACTGCAGCCTTGACAAGTTGGGCTCAGGCGATCCTTCCACCTCAGTCTTCCAAGTAGCTGGAACTACAGGCTCATGCCACCACGCCTAGCTAATTTTTTGATTTATTGTAGAGATGAGGTCTCACCAAGTTGCCCAGGCTGGTCTTGAACCCACGGGCTCAGGCAATCCTTTCACCTTGGCCTCTCAAAGTCCTGGGATTACAGACTTGAGCCACTGCACCCGGCCTTGTTTTCTTTTTTAAATTATTTTATTTCATTATTATTTTGAGACTAGGTCTCAGTCTGTCACCCAGGCTGGAGTGCAGTGGCACGATCCTGGCTCATGGCAGTCTTAACTTCCTAGGCTCAGGTGCTCCTCTTGCCTCAGCCTCCCATGTAGCTGGGACTACAGGCATGTACTACCACACAACTAATTTACATTATTATTTTTTTAGGAGATGAGTTCTTGCTATGTTGCCCAGGCTGGTCTTGAACTCTTGGGCTCAAACAATTCTCCTGCCTCTGCCTGCCAAAGTTGTGGGATTACAGGTATCAGCCCACCTATTTTCTTTTCTTTTTTTAAAAAAAACTCTTTGATGGTTGAGGAAATGGAGGCTTAGAGGGGAGAAGTGACATGTCCAAGATGCACCTTGAGGAGCTGAAATTGAAAGCCAAGCTCCTTGACCCTACTATCACACCACCCTGCTCCTACTTTTGCAAACAAGGGGTGGCACATCAATCCAAGGGCTACGAAAATACTCAGCAGCCTTTTCTTCCAAATAACTCACAGCACCTTCTTGTCTTGGGGAACTATTTGGCAAGTTTATTTCAGTAAAATGTCCACCATTGCCATGGTTTTTGGGGGAAGATTCTGAGTTTTATGTTACTGATCAAGAAAGACAGTCAGTGGAGCTGGTTCCCTTAAGAAATTTACATTCGATATGAGTCAGCTGTTGCTGTGTAACAAATCACCCCAAAATGTAGTGTCTTGAAATAGCCACATTTATCATCTCATAATTTCTGTAGGTGTAGAATCTGAGCATGGTTTGGCTGGGTCCTCTGCTCCAGTCTCTTCTGGTTTGTACTCAAAGTGTCATCCAGGGCTGTAGTCATCAGAAGGCGGGACTGGGGAAGGATCTGCTTCCAAGCTCACTCATATGGTTGTTGGCAGGATGCAGCTCCTTGTAGACTGTTGGCTTCAGTTCCTTGTTGGCTGATGGCTAGAGGCTCCTCAGTTCCCTGCCATGTGGACCTCTCCAATGGCTGCTTGCTTCATCAAAGTGTACAGAGTGAGAAGGCAAAAGGAACATGTCAGCAAGATAGGAACCACAGTCGTCATTGTCCCCTCTCCCTCCCTCCCCCCTCCTCTCCCTCCTCCTCCTCTTCCTCCTTCTTCTTTCTCCTCCTCCTTCCTCTTCTTCTGTTAGGGCTTTACTCTGTCGCCCAGGCTGGAGTGCAGTGGCACAGTCCTAGCTCACTACAGCCTCAACCTCCTGGGCTCAAGTGATCCTACCACCTCAGCTTCCCTAGTAGCTGGAACTAGAGGTGTGTGCCACCACACCCAACTAATTTTTATATTATTTTTTTGTAGAGATGTGGTCTTGTTTTGTGCCCAAGCTGGTCTCACTCTCCTGGCCTCAAGTAATCCTCCTGCCTTGGTCTCCCAAAGTGCTGGGATTACAAGTATGAGCCACCACACCCAGCCTGGAAGCCACAGTTTTTTATACACTAACCATGGAGGTGACATTCCATCACTGTTGGTGCATTCCATCTGTTAGAAAGAAGACACTGGGCCCGGCCCACACTCAAGGAAAGGAAAGGAAAGGAAGAGCGTGAACATCGAGGATGAGAATCACTGGAAGCCATGTCAGTAGCTACCTATCACACTCCAGAAAAGTGGAGGTGGTGGTCATAACGACTCATAACGAGGATAGCTAGCATTTATTGGGGGCTCTTAATGTACCAGGCATTGGGCTGGATCACTTCTATGCATTGTCTCATTTAATATCCACACCACTTTCATTAACTTCCCTGAGTTACAACAGCAAAGAGATTAAGACTCAACTCTGCTGTTCCCACTCCAGACACATTTCTGTTACAAGATACAGATCCTTGATATGAACCCACTGAGCTGCCAAGGCCAGAAAAAGCCCCCAGTGAGAAAGTCCAAAAAATGAAGCAGAACTCACTGCTCATCAGAAAATTGCAAATGAACACAACCAGAAGCCATTTCTTACCCATCAGACTGAAAAAAAAAAATTAAGCTGGTGAGAATGTAGAGAATTCTCATGTACTGCTGAGAGACTATAAATTTGTTCTGCCACCTTGGAGGGAAATTTGGCAGGATCTATTAAAATTTTAAAAGGACATTAAAATAAAAAATGTGCATAGCCTATGACCCAGAAATTACACTTTTGAGCATCTACCTTGGAGAAATACTTGCACATGTATATGAAGAGGTGTATACAAGAACTTTAATTGCAGAGCTGTTTCTAAGAGTAAGTAGTAAATAGTAAAATCGGAAACACTCTCAATGTACATCAATTAAAAAATGCTTTAAAAAATTGTGGAGCATCCATACCATGGAACATTATGCAGTAGGTAAAGAAAATGTGGTGAATCTACAAGTATGGCATAGAAATATCTCCAAAACATATATGTATTCTTTTTTATTTATTTTATTTCTTTTTTATTTTTGAGTTGAGGTCTCACTCTGTTGCCCAGGCTGGAGTGCAGTGGATGGATCATGGCTCACCACAGCCTCGACCTCCTGAGCTCAGGCAGTTTTTCCACTTCAGCTGAGTAGCTGGGACTACAGGTGTGTGCCACCACACCCAGCTAATTTTTTTCTGATTTTTTTTTTTATACAGACAAGGTCTTGCGATGTTGCCTAGTCTGGACTCTAACTCCTGGACTCAAGTTATCCCCCAGACGCGGCCTCCCAAAGTGTTGTGATTATTGATGTGAGCCACCACATCCAGTCTAATACATATTGTTGAGTGAAAAAGGCAAGTTGCAGAATTACACTCTCAGCATAATACCACTTATACAACCCCCAATGATATTACATATCTTATGTGTGTGTATGTGTGTGTGTGTGCATGTGTGTGTGCGCAAATGCAGTGGAGAAGGTCTAGAAGGGTGCACACCAAACTAATAACAGGAGATGAGGGGAGGGTAAAAGGCTAGCGTTGAAAGGTAGTCAAAGGAGACTTCAGCTTTGTATGTAATGCTTTTGATGCTTTTAAAAGGAAAATGTTAATTGCCTTAATTATGTCAGTTTAGCCTCTGTCTTTGGAAAAGCTTTCCTTGAAACCCCATCCAGCAATTTTCCTTACATTGTATTGCTCAGAACTGGGTAATATGGCCACCCTTGGCTGCAAAGGAGTCTGGGAAGAATACGTTTCAGTTTTGCTAATTGAGGAAAGCAAGGAAGAAAGTTGTGAGCGACTTTTAGGTGGTCGATTAAAAATGTCTGCCATAGTCATCGCTTTAGTTACCTGACATCCACATGTCTTTCTTTCAATACATATACTTTATGAACAGTCCAAAGTCCAAAAGCAGTTACGGTATCTATCTTGAGGTCCAGGATCTCTGAGCAATGATGTGCAGCCTACCCAGCAATGATGTGCAGCCTATCCAATGATGTGCAGCCTACCCATCCAGATGTGGGAGGATACTGCCTGTCTGTTGCCTTGGCTACATCTGAGAGATATTGGGGTTGATACCTTTTCCTGGGGGCAACACAGCTTTCAAAGCCCATGTCTTCTTGGTATAAGTTTGACCTCCAAGGATTATTTTTAGTGTTTAAGGCGATCATAGGCCAGGCTCAGATTGTTTTGGAAATACACATTTCTCAAAATGTAACAGAGACCCAATCTTTGATTTCAGAGATGTCCATATGTAAGTAACAACAGTAAAAGATTTCATCTAGACACAGTACATAAGTGTAAATAGTCTCATTTTTTTTTTAGCTGTCTCTCTTTGTGCTCTGCCCAACCTTCTAGCCCTTGGTTTTATTGGCTGATTTTTTTGGGGGCAATTTAAAATAGTAATCTTGGGTGGAGAAACACCTCCATTAATTTGATCTTTGCCTGTTGGTGCTCCCTGTTTACTTGGCAGGAAACTCTTGAGAGAAGGTGCTAGACAACAGCTTGGGCACTGATCTAATTTCCTGTTAACACTGTAACTTTACTGCTGTTGCTTATGCTGTTACTTGAGATTTTCAACCCATAAGACTCCAAATCATGGGATTCTCAGTTCATTTAGACTAGAGGCTACAGTCAGGTAGTACCTCCTTGGCAAAGTTATATCTCTTCCACTAGCTTGCAGACTAGTTAGCTCTTATCTGAGATCATCTCTCTTGTAGGACTTCGTTAAAAATGGTAGGAAGCAGTCAGCATGGATTAATATTCTGGAATTTCCCAGTAATTTATTTGGACTCTATAACTTCAGTAGACATGAAGTCTTAAGGCAAACAGGCAATAATTTGGCCATATGTTTGAGAATGAGTAAAAAGGGTCATCAGCTTCAGTCAGTCATGATTAGATACTTCTTCTGACACATTTTAGGTTCTGTTACTTTTATTACCCTGCTCCTGGTACCAATTTTAAAAAATGCTTTAATCAGAGAAGACTTTTAGTTTTGTGCAACAGAAATTGACTCTGGCTTAATAAGCAGAAACGGAGATTAGTTTAAAAATATGAAGTAATTTAGAATTGTTGTTATGGCAGAAGAATCAGGTTCAAAGCTAAGTTTCTAAAAATAATGTTCTTAAAAGTGCTGGGGAACTGATCTGTTGAGAAAACTGTTGCCACTGCTACCACCAAACACTAAATTCTATATATTGCAATGCTGCCAGGAACTCAACTTCTGACACCTTCACTACTGCTGCTGACACTGATGCTATTTCTATTCCAGTAATTTGACTTTTTTAACCACCACCACCATCACCCTTGCAACCAGATGCTTCTGGTGCTACATTCTCCAGCAACATGGATTTTTGAATAGAGCCTTTTTTTCTTTTTTTCTTATTTGATATTCACAGTTTGCATGAATACATCTTATTGGTGTCACCCAGAAGACCTGTGGCTAGGCTCAAAGGGGGCTAGAGGAACATGTTTTCTGAATTCCGCCTTAGGGAAAAAAGATTCATAAGGTATAAAAATACCAAGGATATTCAACAGGTAACAGGACAAGTCTGTACAACAGCTTTTTTTCCCCACAGGCTCTATGTGGTGTCCATAAAAGTTCCAGACTCTTCTCTTATGGTGACAAGATGGCTGAGCAGCTCTAAACTCACACCCTCTTAAGTTCAAGCCCAATGTAAAAGAGTAAGAGTTGCCTCTTCCCCACAAAACTTTTGAGATTCACTTAATTGAACAGGCTAGATCAAGTGCTTATTCCTGAACTGGTTCCAGTGGCCAAAAACATGGCAGGTTTGACGGGTCAGGACAGAGTCATGTGCTCCACACCTGAGCTTCATCTGGAGCTCACGGCCCAAGGGAGGAGGAGAGAACCACAAGCACGTATTGGAAAATGGGGAATGGATTCTGATAAACACAAAAGAATTCATGTCATTCATTTGATATGTAGAGTAGATCATTTTGTTCATGTCTTCTAAAACTCCTGTACTTTTTATTTTTAGCATAAGAACTATCACTGGTTAATTGGAGTTATTTTTTTCTACCAATTTGAAGTCAGGGGTTCCTATCTTACTCAATAGGTTATAATCAGCTGCTACTATCATCATTTATTTGATGATCCAATTGTCCTAGATTTGGCCAGTGAGAGTCCCGTCACCCTGCATTCTGTATACTTTTAGATGTGTCCCTGTCTTTCTCTGAGCACTTCTTTATTTCTGGTAAAAGGTATTTCAGGGTTGTCTCATACTTTTCCTGGTCCAGCCCTGGAATCAGTCCACGATGGGTCTGGGATCTTACTTCACTTTATTTACAAGCTAATAAGAGTCTCTTAGTATTTTGTGGATGTTTGCAGAATACAGGAGACTCTTGAATCAGAAACAAAGGACTTTATTACTCACATTACAGGAAATTACACTTTATTGATTTTTATGCCCTCCTTCCTCCCCCTCCTCCTGTCCAGTGGGAGCAATATGATGACCTAGATGGATGTCATGCATGGAGTATGTTTGCATGACAACCAAAGAACACTGAGCTTGGAAAATCTACCACTTTTATAGCAAGCATTAAACAAGCCTGGTCCTTATCCTTGAAGGAGACATCACTGGCTCTGTAGAGTTGCTCACTGCAAACATAACCCTAAGACAGGCCAAAAGGAGTGGGCATGGAAAGCAAGAATGTGCAGGAGTGCTTGGGCCTAGCAATTTCTCTTCCAGAAGCCATTTCTCCATGAACCTCTGGTTCCTTTAAATAGAGGATGGTAGTTAGAAACCAAGATCTACTTGGTAAGATACTCATTGCAATTGAGCTCTTGTTGCTTGTAGAGGCTCTCAGTGGACAGAGCTAGGGTATGTATGTACACACACACACACATACACACATACACACACTTCATTTTCTTTCTCTCTCTCTTTCTCTCTTCATAAATTCACACTGATTTGCTGCCTTTTCATTTTTTATAACACTTCTTGGACAATGAGAAACCCAGAAAGTATATAGCAAATTGCTTAATGCTTCTCAAAGTAACCAGTCTCTTATCACTGCCCCTGCCATCCACCCTCCAATCACGTAGATGGCCTCTAACCCACTCGCATTCTGACCCAATGTGCTGGGACACATCTCCCTTCCTCCTATATGGGGGCCTTCCTCACCCCAGTGTGGCTTCAGCACCCTGGGGTGGCCCACTGCAGCTGCCACTGCTCATGAGGACAGTTCTCTCACCCACGAAGGCTCTGAATCCCCAGCCGAGGCTGCCACCAACACTGCCTCCCTGCATGGTCCCCTTCTCACCCTGCCTGGTGAGACACCCTGGGCGGGGCCACCCCTGCCATGGCCATTACCCTGTTTGAACAAGCTCCTTATCTCTAGAATGCCTGCCCTCACCTTCTGCAGATGGCTGCCTTGCTTAGCCACACCCGGTGGCTTTTAGATTCAAGTAATTAGGAAGAGAAAGGAAGGGGGTAGAATCCAAATGATCACTTCCTTTCTTTTCCCTCCTTCCTCCCTCCCTCCCTCTTTCCCTCCCTCCTTCCCTCGCAACCCCTCTTGTTCTCCCCAACCCTTTCTCCCTTTCTTTCTGTCTCTGTAAGGCCACTTTGGAGAGGAACCAACTAATCAGCTTTAATGGCTGCAAAACACTGCATCACGTGGATGTAATTCAGTTTGCCTAACCACCCCTCAGCTACATTAAGCAGAAGGTGTTGATATTCTTTTCCTTTCTAGATACCATTCCAGAGGTCAAACTATAAACATCTATCTCTGTGCCTCTCTCTGCACCTCCCTGATGATTTCATTAGGGCAGATTCCTGGAAGGGGAATGGTTTCTGGGTCAGAGGGTCTGGACACTGAAAACTCCTGGTCTTACGGCTCCAGCGTTCATCTTACAATTCACGTGCCCTTGAATAAATAAACATGTGTGACTCTGTCCCAGAGGCTGCTTAGGATTTTCTACAGATGATACTTGTTTTGCCTCTTGATGACATCACCTCCCTTTTTACACCAAGATTGATGTGGGAAATTCTGCATGAATACCCTGCATCAACAAGCCATTGTGTCCCCAGGCCTCTTAAAGATGGGTAGCCCTCTGCAGTGTGGCTGGCCCGGCCTGCGGGACAGGTGCCCGTGATTTATAAGGTCCAAGCATGAAGTCTTCAGGAAAGTTGGTGAAGGACTTTATAGGTCACCTGTATTTTTCCTACCATAGATGTTTTGACTCACGGGGTTCCTTTATGTCACTCTGCCCGTAGTCTAGGTATTATTAAAATGAAATAAAGAAGTTACTGTCGTGGAGGCTGAGTAGCACATGGGAGGGAGTTTGCAATTCTAAATGGGAGAAGGAAGAAGTTACAGGCCAGGGGATTAATTAGGACACATATTGGCAACCAGGTGACCAGTCTTCACTGCATGAGGGTCATGGGCCTAGCTTTGTGCTGGGAGCTCTAGGAGAGTTTGTGTGTTCATTCATTCAACAAACATTTACCAGTCACCTACTCTATGCCAGGCGCTATCTTAGGCGCCTGAGGACTCAAGAGAAAAGAGACGTTGTCCCTGCTCTTAAGGAACTCACAGTCTGGGAGAGGAGAAACCAAGTCCACAATATAACATCTCCTGGAGCTCCTAATCCAGCTTGCAGAAGTTTCCACGAAGGTTCTGAATGGGATACTTGAAGCAGAAAAACGTATCCATTGGGTGGCTCAGGTGGGGAAAGCTTTTCAAGGCAGAAAAAACAGCTTGAGGAAAGGCATGGGGCCCTGTCAGTTCACCAGCAAGGATGTGGCATGTTCATTCCATGTGTCTAACGCAGCTCCAGGGACTGTGCAGTAAGTGAATTTCAGTTCCCCAGTTTGAGCTGAGAAGATGGTGAGAGGACCATCTGCATAAAGTTATTCAATGATTTTCTTCTGTTTCCAGCATAAATTCTGAATGTCTTACCTAAGCACCAGAGGCCGGATCAGTCAGCATTTGCTGTGTGACAAATAACCACAAGATATCAGTGGTGTACCCACCCCGACAAGCATTTATTATTCTGACTCACACGTGTGGTTGGTGAGGATCTGGCTGATCTTGGCTAGATTCTGGGGTGCGTCTTGAGTCCCAGGCCCACCCTGTGTGTCTCTCGAGTTTTGGATCAGGGACTGTCCAAGACACAGGAGTACAAGAGGACTATTCTACCCTTGGAAGGACATGTCTAACCTTTGCTCCCTTCCTGCCTGCTGGCATCCATAGGTCAATGCAAGTCACATGGCTGTGCCTAAAGTCAAGGATGGGAAAGAGTATTCTGAGGGTCGTGGAAAGGGTGGGCTTGCGTAACAGATCCTCCACAATCTGGCCCCTGAAGACCCCAGCTGCCTACTCTCTGTCTTCTCCTCTTTTGACACCACTGCTGTAGCTACATGTGTCTCCTGGACATGCCATGATCTTTCACGTTCTCTTCTGCGCACATGCTGTCCACAAATCTAGAGTGCTCTTTCCTGGTCAACCCCATCACGCCATTCCTCACTAAGCAAGGCATGACTCGAGAGGTCAGGGGACACATTTTTATCTATCTTCCTTTTTCTCTCCATTGCTATGGGAGAATGAGGGGGATTAAGACCCCTCTTGGTGCCTGGTTCCATTTATTTATTTATTATTTGTTAGAGACAGGGCTTGCTCTGTGTCCCAGGTTGGAGTGCAGTGGTGTGATCCCACTCAAACTCCTGGGCTCAAGAGATCCTCTTGCCTCAGCCTTCTGAGTAGCTGGGACTACAGGTGTGCACCCCCATGTCCAGTTAATTTTTATATTTTTTGTGGAGATACAGTCTCACTATATTGTCCAGGCTGATCTTGAAGTCCTGGGCTCAAGCGATCCTCCTGCCTCAGCCTCCCAAAGTGTGGGGATTACAGGCGTGTGTCACTGCACCTGGCCCTGGTTCTCTCTTATGGGTATTCTGTCTCTCTCTTTCTCTCTCCTCCCCCCACTCTTGTTCTCAGCATGCACTGGCATGATAATTTTAAGACTAGGACTTGGCATAGAGACGGGGCCTTTACTTTGACCTTGAACGTTGACCAGCGTGCTCTGCGGTTTATAAGGGTCACTGTAATCTGGCATGCGTTTCTAAAGTGGCTTCTCTGCCTTCTTTTCTGCTCTTGCTCTTCAGGCTCTGTGTGAGGAGAGTCGGGGTGGCAGTTAAAGGCAGGATTTCTGGGTCCTCTGAGGTGACACCATCGAATAGCTCCCGTTTCACCCATCTTCAATCTCAGGCACAAAGCAGGTGGTGCAGAGTAGCTGCCAACAAACGTTTGTTGAATGAATGAAGGCATGAATGAGTGAACAGTGGGTACATTTCCTCCGTGCAGCTGTCTGCTCATTGTCAGCACGTTGGGTGAGCCTTGCAGTTGGGCTTCCAAAGACAGGAGGGACGGAGCAAGGACACACCCCAGACCTGTACACGCTGGTCATCTTTGAAGGCTGCTTTTCCCAGCAGTGGCAGGACATGGCTCTGAGGAGCAGGCACGCAGTCGTAAAGCGACCCAGCTTAGGGGTGGGGGCTCAGCTTCAAGTATCCTATTTGCAGGGGCTCTAGAAAGTTATGGAGCTCTGGGGAACTCACCCGGGGCCACTCATAACCCACTTAGTGCAAGTGTTGTCTTTAGGGGCCTCCAATTCCCTTTATATTTTTTAAAGGAGCCTGGATACTGTTAACATGAACGTTGAACAGGTCAAGCAGTTCCAGCCATTATTGATAATAAAAAGAAAGAGAGATTCTGCAAAGGTTACAGTCAGCCCAGAGCCCCAATAAGGCGGCATTTTTCTTGGTCTAAATTGTGGGTTGTTCTTGCAATTTATCTATTTATTATTTATTTGTTTATTTTCGTTCTTGCAATTTAATGGAGAAGGAAATTGAGGCTGAGAGAGAGGAAGTGGCCTCCCCAGGGTCACGTGGGTAGGAAGTGGCCACAGCAGGCGAGTTGCAGGCCGGCCCGGGGCAGTGCTGACTGGGTGGCGGTGCTGTGGTGGTGTAGAGCTCTGCTTAGGGCCACCAGGGAAGCAAATCTCGAGGCAGTGGTCTGGCTGAGGACCGAGTGTTTGAAGGCAGAGGCTAGAAGGATTTGGCATTTGCACAGGATGCCAGGTGGGGTCCAAAGACCAACATCAAGGCTGTGAAAAATGAATGGGCGTCAGAGACTTGATTGAAGAGGATTCCAGAGATAGGTGTAGGAGCCACAGTGGAAGGGGGTCCTGGAGCCTCACCTGTGTAGCCACCTCCATCCTTTCTTTGTGTTGCAATTACAATGCCTCCTGAGACTGCTCCATGGAAAGCATTGCTCCTCGGAACGAAGTCTGAAAACTCCTGAGTTCAAGGAGTGGGGCAACCCTGAGCCCCTTCCACTAACATGTTAGTCAATCAAGGAGCTGCATCTACTCTGAAGAGGAACGATTTGGCCGTATTTACTTGTCTCCTTCATGAGAATGGAGGGCAGCGGGCATGGTGGGAGAACTGACCCATGTGGTAGGGTGGGCACTGTGTTGGATGGTGTCATGCACACTAGCTGCTGTTGGCCCAGCACCTGCTCCCCCTTTATCTTGGTATCAGGGCCCCCGTTTTCATGGAGGTGCTGTCCCCCACGAAGTCCTTGCGCTTCCAAGGGAAGCAGGCCCAAGTGTCAACTCTAGAAGGCGGCCCTTGCTTGGCCTAAGCTTGTGCTCCCAGCCCAGTGCCCTGGCGGGGAACATCTGAGGAGGAAGCTCCTTTGGTTGTTCCTTCACAGACGTTATCCCAGGGGTGATCTCTTTCACCACCAGACCTAGAAGGCCTCGCAGCTGCTGGCAGCCACCTTGAAGCCAAGAAGCCCGGTGGACGGGCAGAAGGCAGAGTGGAGAAATGGAAGGAAACAAGGTTTTTTGAGAACACAGAGCTGCTGACTAAGCCTTGCTGAAGCCTGTCCCTTCTCCAGACTTCTCAGCTGCAGGAGCCAGGCAGTTCTCTTGCTACATTGATTCCGCGTGACTTGGGAATGTCCCACTCCCATGTGATTTCAGAGCCCCCACCTCCACCACGTGTTCTTGGGAAGCATTTCAGGTCCTCTAGCAGAGGCAGCCCCCGACTTAGACCCCTGCACTGGGCTCAGGGGACATGTGGGGGGAAGGAGTCACAGATCCTTGCATGCCTGCCAAGGACCAGCCTCTCCCCTCTCTGTTCCTCTCCCCAGTCCTGGTCCCTAGATCAGAGAAGCCCAGCAACCATGGCAGGAAAATCTCAGAAACTGGCTGGGCATGGTGGCTCAGGCCTATTCCAGCACTTTGGGTGGCTGAGGCGAGAGGATTGCTTGAGTTCAGGGATTTGAGACCAGCCTGAGCAACACAGTGAGACATAGTCTCTACAATAAATAAAAAAAATTAGCCAGGCGTGATAGCACGCACCTGTAGTTTTAGTTACTTGGAAGGCTGAGGCGGAAGGATCACCTGAGCCTAGCAAGTCAAGGCTGCGGTGGCCGTGAACGTGCCACTGCACTCCAGCCTGGGTGACAGATTGGGACTCCAAACTCCAAGAAAAAAAAAATCTCAGAAATTGGCGTGGAGGACACATATTTTTCCTGTTGATAAATTGTTGTCTTGATTTCCTTCCTTGAGACCTCCCTACCCATTTCGGATGAGGTCAGCTACAAGATAGAAGCTTCTGGAGCCATAAGACTTGAATATTCAGCTGAAATTTGGATGATGCTCTTTCTGGCCCCTTCCAGCTCTGAAAGGCTCTGGTTCTGTGAAAGTCGATCCGATCATGGGAGAGAGACTTCCAAGAGCGTCTGTTGGGTGCCAGGTGCCTCTCAGCCGCTCTCTCCTTTGCAGAAGTAGAGATCGAGGCTCTGAGAGGCTCCATGGATAGCTCAAGGCTACCTAGGGGCAGAGTCAGGGTGTGACTCTGACTCCTTCTGACACATTCCATGATGGCACATGGGGTGCTGTTACTTTGGGACATTTTATTCTAGAAAGATGATTACTTTGCTTTGGAAAAGGTCAGGTGGAGGGACACAACTGCAGCCCAGGGGGAATTTTTTTTGGAGCCGTTGTCCCATGAGTTTTTACATTTTCTTTTCATGAACTTACTCAGTTCAGCCAAGGGTGCTTTCAGAGGCCAATTTTCAGCCTTGGCCGCCACTAAATCCTGGAAGAACATGAACCAGCGCCAGTCAGCTTGCTGGACCATCTGGGAAGCAGCGGAGGTCGGTGGGAGCTGGCCCGTCCCTAGCTCCGTGTACATGAGCAGAGGGACGTCTGTCATTTCAGCAGCCACTGGGCAGAACTCAGGGGAGGGTGTGGACCGCAGAGGCTTCTGAGGGGAAGGGCTGTGTGCATGCCACAAACCAACTCCAAAAATATCCTCAATTCGGGGAAAAGACATCCCACCCTGACTTCATAAGTGCCCCTGATTAATGCACAAATCCCCTTGAGGAAACCCCTCTCCTTCAAGACAGTCTGGATTTTTATGGAGCATTCTGTATTTCCTGGACAGATTTTGGAAGAGAGTAGACAACTCAACTTTGGTCGGGCAGAAACTTAGAAGGAAAGGAACCGCAGGGGTGGTCCGTGTGTTAGCACACTTGCACATACACCTCCCGGCATCTCCCTCCTGTTCGATGTGCCCTTACTGCGTGCCGGGTCCTGTGTGGACATGCTACATGCAGTGAGACCGCATGACAACCCCAGTGAGGCCATGGT
This sequence comes from Tarsius wallacei, assembly GCA_963574415.1. Lineage (NCBI taxonomy): Eukaryota > Metazoa > Chordata > Mammalia > Primates > Tarsiidae > Tarsius > Tarsius wallacei. The sequence continues at coordinate 16,420 of CAUYQG010264691.1, forward strand.
TCTCATGCTGGTAAAGAGAATCACGTAGGATCACACAGTCTGTTAGTGCTGGAGTCAGGATTTGAATCTCAAACTGGTTCTCTCCAGAGGTCATCTCTTTGTCACTCATGTTAATTGCCTCATCACATCGTCATTTCAATACGTAGAAGAAGCGCCCAGGTTGGCAGCAGTGATGTAGGCAGGGCCCTCACTTCTGCCACATCCTGTCTCCTGTTTGGACACATACTTGGATAGTATGGACCAGGGCCAGGAGCAGGCTGGGTCATGCAAGTGCAGTATTACATCCTGTCTTTATGCAAAAGTTCTAATATTTTGTCCTTCATGCATGTTTTGGATTCATTCTGATTTCTTAAAATATTGCATTAAAATATTATCCTTTGAGACTAGCCTAGAAAGCATAGTGAGAACCCCCCATTTCTACAAAAAAATTAAAAAATTAGTGAGGTGTCTGGGCTCAGTGCCTCAGCCTGTAATCCCAGCACTTTGGGAGGCTGAGGCGAGTAGATTGCCTGAGCCTGCGGGTTCGAGACTAGCCCGGACAACTTGGCAAGACCTCATCTTTACAATAAATCAAAAATTAGCAGGGTGCAGTAGTGCACACCTGTAGTTCTGGCTATTTGGAAGACTGAGGCAGAAGGATTGCTGGAGCCCAGTGTGTTGACACTGGGGTGGCCGTGAGCATGCTACTGCACTCCAGCCTGGGAGGCAGTGTGAGACTCCAACTAAAAAAAAAAAAAACTCAGTCAGGTGTGGTGGTATGCACCTGTGGTCTCAGCTACTCAGGAGGCTAAGGCGGGAAGGATCACTCAAGCCCAGGAGTTCTGCAGTGAGTTAGAATTGCATCATTGTACTCCAAACTGGGCAACAGAGAAAGATACCGTCAACTTATAAAAGAAGGAAAGAAAGAAAAAAGAACAACTCATAAATAAATGAAAATACATGTCTTAGCTTTTCAGTTTGGTGACCGCTTAAATTTTGTGCCAAGGTGAGTCCTCATGTTTCTTACCTGAGTGCTGGCACTAGTGTGGACCATCTAAGAAGGTGTGAAAAAAATATGAATCTTGAATTTAAGCTCATGGTTGGCTTCTTTCTCTGTCCAGACCTCAGCTGATGGTTCTCCTAGTGTCATAATCACTGTGCTTTGCCTTCATGCCTTATTATTATTATTTTCTTCAGGGGTGTGATACAGTAGAAAGAATATCCAACTTTAGAGATGATTGTTGTGAGTTCAAATCCTGGCTCTGGCATCTCCTCTCTATGTGACTATGGACAAGTTGCTTATTTCCTCTGAGTCCCAATTTCCCCTTCTGTGCGCAGGGTTTAATGACAGCTACCTTGCTGTGGGGGTTGAGGGGGGTGTGAGACTCAGATGGGATCCTTTTGTCACAGAATCATCTTGCACGATGCTTGGCCATGACAGGTGTCCAACAAAAGTCAGTTATTTATTCTTCCCTCTCTTGGACAGTGCTTTATTATTACATGGACTTATCTCACCATTCTCAAGAGGTTTCATCTTTTGGTCTCCTGTACTCCAGATTATTTGAGTTTGATTGGAGCTATATACTCGCCTTAGGCTGGTTTCTCCAGGAAATGGGCTCTGAGATGAAGATGTTTGTGTTTACTGGGGAGTGTGCATGGGAGAACACCTGGAAGGGAGCGAGAGAAGCAGACTGGGCAGAAGGAGGAGGTGAACTGCTCCGTGGTTGCAACAGAGGCCTCAGCCTATCTCTCAGGGAGCTCTGGAGCTGATGGCTTTTCAGAATTGTCCTGAATGGAGGCAAGGGGACTGGGTCTTTGGGTCCCCACAGGGACCCAACAGTAGACTGCCATTAGGATGGAGGTGGAAGGCAATTCCTGGGAAGGGACTCAGCTCTAAGCTGTCAGCAGGCAGCACTCACAACTTCTGGGGGTATGAGTGACTTCCTTGGTCCTGAAGTGGGGTTCGGAGTGGTGCACTAAGATGTCCACCACAATCTATCTCTAAGTCCACCACAGTCCACTACAGATCCACCTACTCCTTGTAGCAAGCTCACACCATACCACCTGGGGTCAGTTCCTCTAGGATTGTGTTTGGTTCACTTTCCTGGGGAAACTTAAAGAGTAGCATGACCTCACCACTGCAGCTAGCCTTGAGGATGAAACTTTTGATCATCATTTTCCTCCTCTCCTAATCCCAGCCTCAGCTAGCATCTCTGCTGCTCTTGGTGATTTATCTTGTAGGGCAAAGCAGTCTGAGCCTCTGGTCACTGTGCCCTTCTCTGGCCATGGCTGCTGCACCTGACCATTTGGCATCAAAACTGGGCACAGTAGCCAAAAGGTGCCCCAGTGGGAATTTCTGGGAAGGGGATGCAGAGGGGCTTGGCGTTGGTCTCTGTTGTCTCTAGATTGGACATCTGGAAGTGGCAGTAGCTAGATTAGTCTTAAAGAGTAAGAGTCATTGGGCCTGTGCAAAGCCTAAATTCCTGCCACCATGGCTACTCTGTGCTCTCTGTACTAGGGTGGCTGAAGATGAAGCTGACTGATCCTAACTTGCTGTGTCACTTTGTCTCTTTGGTTGTGATTGCCTCTTGCATGGTGGATGCTGTTTGGTAGGTGTTAATATGTGATCAAAGATCTTCACACCTCATGCCCACGCTGAGATTTGTCAATATGACGCTTTCCCAGGCCTCTTGGTCCCCAGTCTTCCACTTTTTTCCACTTTTTCAGGCCCTTGACCAACTGAGCCATTTATCCAGCCTGTGAGTCCATATATGTTCTTACCTTGAGCCTTTTTTCTCTCCACTCAAAGTGGACGACTAAGTGTAGTCCTTGGTGTCTGTCCATTAGGAAGGTTTCTCCTCAATGCTACTGGCCAGGGACACCTATAAGAGGGGTTATAGGGCATCAACAGTTCTTTTTTGGCTGATGCTCTACATACTGAGTTGACCTGTTCGTGGACTTAGCTTGGTCTCTTTCTGTCAAACGGTCATAGGGACGCTCTCATGTGGCCACAGGTACAAGCTGAGACAGAGGCACTGGTGCGACATTGGTGAATGGCATGATGGTCTGGGCTGCCTGTTTCTGAAGCTTAGATGTGCCTTCTGGCTTTGCTATTGTTCAATCGAGAATGTGCTACTTCCGTCTCATGACGTGTTATAGCTGGGCCTGTCTGACCTTGTGATTTGGTGGGTCGGTCACAATGGGCAGTTTGGCTGCATGTCTATTTGATATTCAAGATTGGGTGCCTCATAGTTATCAGGAAAATAGTAGGCCAGGAGCTGTTTGTTGAAAGGTACATAATTCTCCAACATAAAGAGCATGGTCTTGTTCTAGAAGCCTAGGGATCTATGCTGTGATTCTTCTGCTGGGACCTTCCATAAACTCCTCATGGTGTCTTTCCCAACTACAGAAAGCCCTAATATCATAGGGTCAGCTGATTGTCACGGCCCCAGTGGCAGGGTCGGTTGCTTTATTACTGCCTGGACCTGGTGTAGAGAGAGCTCTTTCCTGCTTTGGTCCATTCACACCTGGAGATTTCCGTGGCACTCAGTAAGCTGTATTGGAGCAGTAATCCCATGTGAGGGGTAGGCTGCCTCCAGAACGCAGAGCCATGCACCAGGCTCTGAGTTTCCTTCTTAGTGGTGGGTGGTGGCAGATGCTTAGCTTGTCCTTTATTTTGGAGGGGAAATCCCCTTACATAGTATATCCACTCTTGCCTGCTTAGGACTAAAAATGTCACCAATGCAGAGGGTCCTTGCCTCTTTATAAGGTTTATTTCCCAACCTCTGGAGCTCACATGTCTCACAAAGTCCTCCCTCATACTTGCCACTTCTTGTTCATTCAGTCTGATTAATACAACGTCATTGATGTAGCGATCTCTGCCATGTCTGTCACTGACATATGTGATATTCTGCAGAATGTCCAGAGGGGGTCCAGATCTCTTTGGATTCTATTATAAAAAAGAATGGGGCAGTTCATATAACCCTAGAGTAGGACTATCAATTCACACTGTCGATTGTTCTATGGGAATGCAGGCTGCTTGTGGTACTCTTTCTTAACAGGGTTGGGAAAAAATCCATTTATGAGAGCTGAAGCTGCATACCATATATCTGAGTCATGTTGATCTGCTCTTGCAATGATACCACAACTGGACTAGCAGCTGTAATTGTCAACCTCCAGAATCCATCTGATTTTTGTAGGGGCCAGATGGGTGAATTAAATGGGAATACTGTGAGGACCACCACTGCTGCTCCCTTCGTTTTTTTTTTTTCTTCTTCTTTTTGGTCAGGGTCTCATTCTGTTGCCCAGATTGGAGTGCAGTGGCACGATCATGGCTCACCACAGCCTCGACCTTCTGGGATCAAGCAATCTTTCCACCTCAGTCTCCCAAGTAGTAACCGTGCCTGACTAATTTTTTAATTTTTGTAGAGATGAAGTCTCACTATGTTGCCCAGACTGGTCTTGAACTCCTGGGCTCAAGCAATCCTCCCCTCTTGGTCTCCCAAAGTGCTGGGATTACAGGCATGATCCCACTGTGCCCGGCCTCCTTTAGATCTTTAAGAGTGGCACTAATAATCACTGTCACTCTCCTTAGGATGTGACTGTGTTTTGACTTAATATCTTGTCTGAAAGATGGGGGCAGTTTTAAAGGCTTCCACTTGATATTCTCCACCTAGGATGGCTCCAGCTGTCAAGGAACCAGTGTGGTGGTTCTTCCAACCACAGTGAATGCTCATTCCACAAACACATTTAAGAACCAGGGAAATGACACTAGTGTGTCCACGGTGAGCCAGTTGGGCCAAGCCTCCATGTTCGACCTGGTTCCCTCTGCCCCCACTCTTACAGAGGACTGTGTTGATGCTGACACTCAGATCCAGTATCCAATAGTCCTTGAAATGTCTAGGTATGTCACATGGTTCTAGGTCCCTTTGGGGAATGATTGAGGGGATCACTACCATGCACACTCACTGTGGTGTTCCAGGGTCCTTCTTCTTAGGGACCCCAACTCTCAGTTGACAGTTTCCAGGTATAAAAACCGAGCAAGGGATCATGACTTTTTTATTGCGGCAACTTCTTTCAGTTTCCTGATCAATCATCACTGATTTCTTCTAATTGTCTACTTTGAGGCATATCCTTTTGGGGAGGGTCCTTCTGTTTTGCCCTGGGGGGCACTGTCTTCTGTTAACTTTTGTGGATCTCTGTGGGCCAGGTTCCTTGGTTCCACTCCATCTTGCCACTCGTGATGCTGCCGCCACTCGCCTTGCTGTGAACACTACCAGCTGGCCTCTTTGTTTTGTGATCCAGTTGGTGTCATGGGGCCTGTTCCCATCATGGCATCTCCCAATAACCCTGGCATATGAGGAACAGCCACCTTGACCTTCAGTGGTGCCTCTGTCACGCTCAGTGCATTATTAATTGCATCAGTAGATGGAGCACCCTTTGGACCCACCTGCAGAGCAGAGTGGGAGAACACAAGCAGAAGACATCTCTTCTCTAGGACACTCATATCTCTGCATCCTCTGATTCCTTCGGCCGTCATCTGTGACAGCAGCTCTGGCCTTTCTACTTCACTTAGTGTCAACCTCTGCAAAAGCCATCAAGGGACATGGTTAGTGCTGTCTCCCAGGGTCCTTGCCAGGGTATTAAATTCTGTATCCTAAGAGAGTGCATTTGTATTGATAGACTCTCCCTTTTACTATTATCTTCTGCTCCCTTTATCCGGCACATGATTCCCTCTCCTGCCGGTATATGTCAGTTACGTCCTGTAGCTCTTCGAGATATAGTCCCTTTCTGCTCTTAGCAGGCCCGATCCTTCCCTGACTGGATTATGTTGTATCTCAACCCTAGTTATTGGTCTAGCTCTCTTGTGAGCCACAGTCTCTGCACTGCCTTCCAGCAAAGGAAAAATTCTAGCCTTCAACAGGGAGGAGTGGGCCACTTCTTCCGGTTGGGTTTCAGGGGATTCTGGGGACTTATAATTTTCAACAGTATCAACCCAGATGTCTCTATCCTAAGACTCAAGATTCTACTCCTCCAGCTAAGGCCATGACCTTGGCATAGTAGCCTTGCTGGTGCTGAGGGTTCTACCTTCTCTGGAGCTCTGCTCCCTCTAGGAAGTTCTGGGCCCACTTCTCAACTTCTGACATCTCCTGCAGAAAAGAAGAGTCTCTGTATCCTGCCCCAAAAGACCCTCTGGCCTTCGCACTGTGCCTTCAACTGGTGATAACTCATCACTCCCAGCCTTTCATTGCCATTCTCCAAGACACCAACAGAGTCTGGACTGCTATCCCATTCCATTGTCCTTATGGTTACTATTTCCCTAAACCTCTCAAAAGTCTCAGGCAGCATACCCCCCAGTGCATCCCCCACCCAGCAATCCCATCCCACATGACTGATGGAAGTTGTAACCATTACACTGCAACCTTCATGCCAGTGGCTAACTGTCCTCCACCTACTGCAGTAACAGTGTCCTGCCAGCTGGCCAGCAGGTAATCCAACTCTAAAATTCCATTTTAGCGTTTACTTCTGCCAAGTTAATATTAGGATGGATTCCCCCAGGAAAGAGACTCTGAGACAGATTTGTAAGCCAGTGGCTTTTTGGAGAGGGCTCTCCAGAACACATACAAAGAGGGAAGTAGGATTAGGCAGTTGGAAAGTTGAACCAGCTGGGTGTGGTGGCTCACGCCTGTAATCCCAGCACTTTGGGAGACAGAGGCGAGAGGATTGCCTGAGTCCAGGGGTTTGAGACCAGCCTGGGCAACTTGGTGAGACCTCATCTCTACAATAAATCAAAAACTTAGCCAGGCGTGGCGGGGTATGCCTGTGGCTCCAGCTACTTGGAAGGCTGAGGTGGAAAGATCACCTGAGCCTAGCAGGTCAGTGCTGTGGTGGTCGTGAGCATGCCACTGCACTCCAACCTGGGCAACAGAGTGAGACTGCTACTCAGAAAAAAAAAGTTGAACCATGATAGAGTTGCAGCAGAGGACTCAGCTGATCCCTCTGAAAACTCTGCCTTTGCATGTCTACACCAACTGGCCATTTGACATGGGCATCTGTGGGAGGGGGAGTGATTGTGAGTGAGACAACTTCCTTTAGCTGAGAGTGCTAAAGAAAAAATTACTCTGACACTTGTGAAAATGGCAAGTAAGACTTTATTCAAGACTGCTGTAATAGGGGAGAGAGATCAGGCTCATCTCTGAAAACATCAAGGATGAGTGGGGATTTATAATTGAGGAGCAGGTGAGGGGTCAGGGGAGGGACAATTGCAAAGAGAAGACATCAAGGGCAGGGGAATTCCAGCTAAATGACCAGGATTCTTGCTAATGGCTGGTCAAAGACCTACACATCAGATATTAAGGGTGACGAGACATCAGGGATAGGAGATTTTTGCTAAACAGACTTAGCAAGACTTCGACTATGACTGGACTCAGAAGACTTGCAAGGATGGACCCAGAAGTGTAAAGTTGAAGCCTGGTCCAGAAGAAGGCTCAGAGAAACCTAGATAAAGTTTGGTCTAGGAGAGAGTCTTTGTCAAGGGCAACTCCCAGGATGGGTCTCAGCTGTGAGCCATCAGCAGGTGTGCGGAGGGAGCTCCTTGGTCTTGCAGGTGGCATCAGATCTACTGTCTGATGTTAAGGTTCTCTTTGTGTGTTGACTGGTTGAGTGTGGGTCATCATCTTTTGGCTTTACACTTCCCTAATAAATACTATCTGGGTAGAGTCAAGCGGAAGACCAGTAGGCTGAAGAGGGACGAAATGGGGTTCCTTCTACACTGCTCAGGCTGAGCAAGGTGATGAATAAACTGAGTTGATTGGCACCTGAGCCTCGCCCCTGACAAGGAGGAAACTGTATCTTACACCCTCAGTTAGTGCAACCTGTTCCTGGCCATCTGGAACAGGTTGCACTAACTGAGGGTGTAAGATACAGTTTGGATGTTTGACCCCTCAAATCTCATGTTGAAATAGGCTCTCCAATGTTGGTGGTGGGACTGGTGGGGAGGTGTTTGTGTTATGGGGCAGATCCCTCATGAAGGACTTGGTCTACTCTCATGGTAATGAGTGAGTTTTTGCTTTATGAGTTCACTCAAGAGTTGGTTGTTTAAAAGAGCCTGGCCCCTCCCTTCTCTTTCTTGCTTCCACTCTTGCCATGTGACATGCCTGTTCCCTCTCCACCTTCTGCCATGATTGTAAGCTTCCTGAGTCCTCACCAGAAGCCCAGCAGATGCTGACACTATGCAGTGCCGTGAACCAAAAGAAACTTTCCTCTTTATAAATTACCCAGCCTCGAGTATCCCTTTGTAGCAACATAAAATGGACTAAAACATTGTCTCTTACCCATTGCTCTGATGCAAAGAGCCAGAGGGGTCCGTAGAGGTATGAGTGGTTCTAAAATGGTCATTAGAGCAAATGCAACCTAATTTTTCCCAAGGCTCTCCAGTTTTACAGTGCAAATGCATTCAACTTTCACGGACTTTGACTACAGTGCACACAATATAGGACAATGTGGGACACTGGGCTCTCCAGTGCCGCTTAGCTATTTCTGGGAATCCCAAGTCTCATGTGAACCCAGTCTTCTAGATGATTTTCCAGTCCACTTAATAATGTCTGCTACCCAGAAGACTACCTGAGGGCAATATATTGCCAATGTCAATGCCATTGGTGACCTCCATGAGTTGGAGATGTTTGGGTGCAGGTGTGGCACCCTGATTACTCTCATGGTTGCAACGCTTCCAGGGTGTAATTCAGTCCGTGTTCCCGGGGCTCACTTTGTGCTGGGGCTGGGATGAGTTCTGGGCAGACCTAGGAGGATGCCTTCTGGAAAGAGCAGCTTTCACACTGTTCTGGGAGGGCTGCAGGGAGACAGGCTCTCTTTCTGTCACACCAAACACAGTGAGGGCTCAGTAGCCATAACTGCTGCTGATAGTATCTCACCGATGCAAGGAGAACCAGCCTAGGGAAGAAGGTGACACTGGACAGTGGATGGCAAGACAGAAAGACCCCAAGTCCTTGGTGACATTTTGAGACACAAGATCAATTGCATTTGAAGTGCCTCCAGCTCCCATGAGCTTTATTCTTATATGAGCAGATAAACTGACGATCCTAAGCCAGTTTGAAATGGGTTTTCTTTTCTTTGTTAGCTGAAGCGCTTTGACCCTGCTTAGTGCTTTTTAATTTCTGCCGTTAGCTCCTCTCTGGAAAGGACTCAGGTGCAAATCGCAAGACTTGGTTATTTGCTCTTTTAAAATATCTCCTCTCTTCTCTAGACAAGACTTCCCACAAAGCCATCCCTGGGGCCACACTTGCACTCTCGGCCTCAGCCTCATTTGAGCCCCCCTAAATGAGGAGAGCTGAGGCAGAGTATGGCCCCAATGGCTAGAAAGTCTAGGGGCCTAAGAACAGGTACTCAGCATGAAACGCAGAGCCTCAGTTCTAGAATCAGAGCCCTGGTTTCAATTCCCAACTCTACCACTCTACCATCATAAGACCAGGAATAAGCTCGTCACTTGCTTCTCCATGCCTCCATTCTTATCACAGTTTTTTGAGGATTAAATGAAACAATGGACCAGGTGAGGTGGCTCTTGCCTATAATTCCAACACTTTGAGAGGCCAAGATGTGAGGATTGCTTGAGCCCAGGAGTTTGAAACCAGCCTGGGCAACAAAGTAAGACCTTGTCTCCACAAAAATTTTTTTAAAAATTAGCCAGATATGATGGCATGTGCCTGTAGTCCCAGCCACTTGGGAAGCTGAGGCAGGAAGTTGAGACTGTGGTGAGCTGTGATGGTGGTGCCACTGTACTCCAGTCTGTGTGACAGAGTGAGACGAGAGAGAGAGAGAGAGAGAGAGAAGAGAGAGAGAAGAGAGAGAGAAGAGAGAGAGAAGAGAGAGAGAATGGGTAACATGTATTAAGCATTTACTGTATACTAGCCCTGTTTAAGCAGCTTATATACATGTAACTGTTTTACTGGGTTAGCTAGTGTGACCTGGATGTCTATTTCTTGCCCGAGTGCTTCCTGAGGTGAGTTGGGCTAGGCATCTGGATTGAGTCAGCTTAGCAGACCAGAGAAGGGATGGAAACTGGGTTACTCCTTGGTTAAATCCTTTGCTGGCTCCCTCTGGCTTTCTACACTGAATTCAAACAACTCAGCAGTGGTGACGGGGTGGGGCCCGAGGAGGGTGGGTTACTGTTGTCACGTCTGAGCACACGCCCCTTCCTTCTTCTGTGGGAGGCATTATTCTGAATTTGAGTGTTCTGTAGGCATCAGAAGGTGGCTCACCACAGCTTTAAACTTCTTCTTTTCATCTTGCTTGGCCCTGTCACATCTTTATTGGGTTTATAAACTCTTTTTTCCCCCTTCTTTGAAAAATCACTGTTTATTTGGAGAGCCACCAGTTTTAAAACTTGTGCAATATCTTAAATGTCATTTTTGCTCCAGTCTGCTCATAATGCACAAGCTAGTGCCTCTTACATAACAACTCTTCCATGCAGCTCCACAGCCTTTGAAAATAATGATTCCCGGCAAGCATTTAACGTGGGCAGTCATTACATAACACGGAAAATGTACAACTCCCATCATTAATTTAATCTAGTCTTTTAAAGTTGAGTCGATAGGGGCTGTGTAGAGACCTTGCCAACAGAACCGGTTAAGTCAACTAGTTCAGGCTGGCTCTACCCAAGGTCTTGAGGTGACCTGATGCCACCACATCCACCACCCATGTAGTGGAATAAGCAGCCAGATTCAGTCCTCAACTGGGTCATCTCTCTCAGACAACCGGCTTTTGTTTTCTCTTTCCACTGTATTGGCCAGTGGGATTGGGTTAATTGGCCTGTTGTCTTGGCATCGGGTACAGTCAAATCGTTGACCAATTCAGTGGGGAAAAACATCTGTCAAGCTCGTTGTTCTGCTAGCTGATCTGAAGCGGGGTGGAGACACAGCTGGAGTTGAGGTCTGGTGAGAAATCTAGACCCAATAGGCACGGCGGTCAGAGGTATGGTTTCCCTTCTGACATGACTGTGTGATGTTTGTGGCCTGATGCTTCATGCACGAGGCCTCAATTTGCTGATATTCTGGATGGCTAAGTAGAGGTTTGTTAGGGGTGTTAAGAACTCTAGAGTCAGAGGGACATTATTGTATCTCAGCTCAGCCACTAACTACTCGTGTGGCCTTTGGAAGTCACTTTCCCTTTCAGGGCCTCAGTTGTCTCATTTGTGCAGTGGGAACAATTCCAGTATTACCTGCCTCTTGTCATTGTTGCAAGGTGTGGGGACCCACCATTTTTGCTCAGGATCGAAGGGGTTCCTGGGATGTGGGATGTTCCATTTTAAAACTGGGACATTTTCAGGAAAACAGGGATGAATTTGTCACTTGGTTGTGAGGATTAAATGAGACAGGGTCTGCTGAGTATTTAAGACTCATGGAAAACATTTTGTGGAAGTTGGGTATATTATGTACTGTCTGCTTTTTGACCAAGTACTTGTTGATTGGCACCAGTAAAAAATGAGATTCTCTTTCCTTCAAGAGAGCATGAGTTTCCTATAGTGTAGGACAGGCCATTGTCCTCTCTCAAAGGTGGCACTTCCCACCCGATTCTTCATCTGCATCAGATGAAGTTGGCAGGTTTTGTGAGTTTCAGGAATCATCAGGCTCAGAAGGGTCCAACTTCTTACCACAATCTACAACCCAATGGCTCCAATGCCAGGAAGCCTGCATTCTGTGCCCAGCTCTGTCGCCAACTAGTTATGTGACTGGGACTGTAGTACTGTCCTTCTATGAAACTCAGTTTCCTCAAAGAGAGAAAATGATATCACTGCCTCTTATAAGCCGAGAAAGAAATCATGTGTGTAAAAGAGCTTTCTGCCATTCAAGACATCATTCAGATGGGAAGTGTTTTAATACTGGCCTAATCCAGCAGATTTGCTTAGCTCCAGGGAAGAATGGCAGACATCCACCACCTTTGGACTTCAAGCCAGAAATCCAACAGTTGGCCACCCTGCTGCTGGACATCCCCAGTGCACCAGGGCCCTGCTAGGTGATATATAAACCAGTTCTGCCCTCAAGGCACTCAGGGCTAATAAACAAATAAATTCAATATCACGTGCTGAGATAAGAGATGACTCCAGTCTGTGTGCAATGGGAACCCCAAAGAGGGCGGCAGATATCCCAGCGTGGGACTCAGAGAAAGGTTGGGTAAGAGCTGAGCTGAGGAGTGACAGATGCCGGTTCCAGGCAGAGGAGAGAACCTGAGCTGTTGTGAAGGTGAGGAACAGCAGAGTGCTTGTAATCCCAGTACTTTGGGAGTCCGAGACAGGAGGATTGCTTGAGCCCAGGAATTTGAGACCAGCCTAGGCAACATAGCAAGACCTCATCTCAACAATAAATCAAAAAATTAGCTGGGCGTGGTGGCGCACGCCTATAATCCCAGCTACTTGGAAGGCTGAGGTGGAAGGATAGCTTGAGCCCAGGAAGTTGAGGCTGCAGTGAGCCATGATTGTGCCGTTGCACTCCAGCCTGGGTGACACAGTGAGAACCTGACCCCCCCCTCAAAATGGAGAGAACCAGATAGACAACAAGGTGGGTGGAAGCCAGGTCATCGGAGGCCACATGTGCAGGGTTAGTTTGGCCTCTTAGTTGTGAGAAGCAACCAAATTAGCTTAAATGAAAAGGAGGATTTGTTGAAAGATCCTGGGGCAACCCAGAGGTCCAAAAAGCCTCAACTTGAGAGTTCCTGGTCCTTTCTCTTGGTCTTTTCCATTCTCAGTTTCATCCTTCCCTACCACAGGCGGCTAACATGACAAGGAACTTGGTCATCAGGACCCGGAGTCATATCTTGTCCAAATCATGCTCCTCCTTCCTAGTTCAAGTTGAAAAATCCAGGGAGATGTGTCTGATGGACTGTGCTTGGGGTGTGTGCCCATCTTGCTGCAGCCGGCAGGACAGGACACTAGAAATTGGCTCTGGGGATCACATGCCACTCTTTGTGTTTATTCTGCTTCCAGATGGAAATGAGAGAAAAAGATGTTGGGTGGGCAATGGAAGCAACACAGTTGAGCCTCATTATTTGCACATTTCTTATTTGTGAATTCACTGACTTGCTAAAACTTATCTATGACCCCCAAATTACTACTCACATGCTTTTGTGGCCATTTGCAAACATGCAGAGAGCAGTGAGAAATTTGAGTTGCCTGAAACATCTAGTTGCCCACATTCCCGGTTGAGGCCAAATAAGGCGGCTCTCTGCCTGGTTTCCTTCCTCACACTGTAACTGTGTCCTTTTCAAGATTTATTCAGTGCCATGTTTTTTGTGTTTTGTGCCTTTGGCTGATGACTACTCTGTGTATATTATGCCCCCTAAGCATAGTGCTGAAGTGCTTGCTGGTTTTCATACATGCAAGAAGGATATGCCGTGCTTTATGGAGGAAACACGTGCAGTGGAAGAGCTACATTCAGGCCTGAGTCGTCCGTTGGCTGTGGTGAGTTCAGTGTTAATGAACCTGCAATGTGTGTTGAATGCATAATAAAATTAAACAGAAACAGACATGCAACAAGGTTATGTGTTGATCTGCTGATAGAAATATAGTGACCAGAAGCTTGCAGGAACCTAGCCCTATATTTCCCCTAGGATCGATGGTTTGGTATCCCTTAAATCAGGTTCACAGCGATTTTATAGAACATGACTGTAGTAGGTAACAAGAATGGATGGCACCATGTTAAAATTGGTTAGACTTTATCCTGGAAGCAACAGGGAGCCAAGGGAAGGTTTTAAACAGGAGGGTGATGGATATGATTTGTGTTTGAGAAAGTCCCTCTGGCAACGGGCTGGAAGTGGAGCTCTAGAATGAAGGCAGGAAGAACGTCAGAAGGTTACAGAATCCCGTGAGAAAGGGTGAAGCCCGACCCAGGAGAGGATCCTGGAGATGAGGAGAAGGGCATGCATTTGAGGGAGATGTCTGACAGGCAGAGTTGACAAGAATGGGAACTCACTCAGGGGCAGGGAAGGAGGACCCCAAACACCTCAGGTCTTTAAAAACGTCTACATCAGATTTTTTATTATTACGAAAGGAATGTCTCATTGGCCTGCACCATGTGTTTCCTTCCGTGAGAGGTTTGGGGACCCTCAGTCTTTGGAGGGAGCTGAGCAGCTGTGAGAGACGCATTTGGGGACAGACGCACGTTCTCCCAGCGCACTCCTCATAAATGGCACGCGGGCCCAGCTGTGTTTTCTCTGCCTTGTTACATCATCACCAGTCATAAAAACCCGACCGGGGGGAATTGTGCTGACGATCTGGGCTGTGATGTATGAGACAAAGACGTCCAGGGGGCCGGTTCAGAGTTTGCACAGTTACGACGGCTGCCGGTTGGGAGGGATGGCGGGCTGGACCTGGCACACTTTGCATTTGACGATCGTCTACGGTTGCTCTCCAGGTCAATAATTTCCTGGCTTTAAGCAGACATGGGCTGTTTAGTTCAACCCTGGCTTTTTAATACAGCTGGCACGCCCTGGCAAGGTGCCGCAGCTGGGGTGGGACGCACCCCTGGCCCTCACTGCATTCCTCCCTGCAGGCCCCCAGGGCTCAGGTCCCTGATCACAGATGTCCCCTTTCCTTGGCCTTGGAGTCCTGGCTTGGCGTCTTCCTCTGGCTTTGCTGTCTGCTCCCGGCCTCTGGGTGACCCATCAGAAAGCTGCACCTGAGGCTGACTGGCGTCTTCTCTTTCGTCTTCGTGTTTTGGAGCTTTCCCTTCATAGCCAGGAGCTCTCTGACGCTCCGTAGGAACTCAGCCCTGCTCCATCCACGCACAGGCCGTGAGTGTGGCCCTGCTCTGCCAGTAGGCAAAACCCACCTCTTTAAGTCAAGGGCAAATGTTCATCTGCAGAATCCATTGAATTGGACCCCACCAAGTACTTGCTTAGAAGTCATCCCTGTAAACAGAAAATCCTTATTGCCGGATGTTGACAATAACTCACGTTTTAGAGTGTTCCTTACATGCCAGGCGTGGTGCCACGAGCTTTCACTTGACTTACCTATTTTAATCCCCATCTCATGAGGTCGCTTCTACCACAGAGGCAGAGGTCAAGGGTGGCGTCCCAAATCCCGCTGCTTGTGAGTGGCCCAGTTAGGATCCAGATCCAGGCACATCAATCCTCCAGGGCTTGTGCCTGCCACTGCTCCATTAGTGACGCCGATGGCATTGCCAGGGAACATGTTCCACAGCCTGTGCTCTTGCAATGCACCACTGGCCAACTTTTGGACTAACCAGGGTGCAAGAAAACCCAGTGACTCAGAACCCGGCGAGTCCCCCGCGCCACCTGTCACACACATGGAGTTGGGGATGCCTCAGCTTTCAGAATGTGGGAACTCCACTGGAAAGCACCATCTCCCAATGCACACTATTTGTACTGTTGTATTATGGGCATTTTGAAAAAAATTTTATTTTAGAATTGTGGGGTACAAGTGAGGATTTACTACATAAGTAGGTTGCTTGCAGGTGAAGTTTGGGCTTCTAGTGGGCCCTCATTCCCCCGATAGTAGACCAGGTGCCCAGCGTGATGCCATGTGCCCCTTCCTCCTCCCTCCCTCCTTCCCCTAGCTGTGTCCAGTGTCTGCTGATCTATTATGTGCATTTTTCTTTACACAAATAATGCAAGACTCCATTCTTATTGTACATGTTTTGAGCATATTCCAAAGAGACTATGGAAGTCTCTACTCATCTCTCCTGCCCCGTTCGCTCCCCAGAGGTGGCCGATATTGATAGCTGGCTGTCCCTTTTCTAGTCCACTTCCTATGCATTTTTTATTTTTTGAGTTGGAGTCTCACTCCATTGCCCAGACTGGAATCAACCTGCTAGGTTCCGGCAACCCTTCGGCTTCAGCCTTCCAAATAGCTGGAACTATAGGCGCATGCTACCACGCCTGGCTAATTTTTTATTTATTGTGGAGAAGAAGTCTCTCCAAGTTGCCGGGGCTGATCTCGATCCTGTGGGCTCAGGCAATCTACTTGCCTTGCCCTCCCAAGTGCCGGGATTACAGGCTGAGCCACCGAGTCCAGCCTTCTTCTTCTTTTTTTTTTTAGAGACAGGGTCTTGCTTTGTCACCCACGCTGGAGAAGAGCAGCGTTATCACAGCTTACTTCAGCCTCAACCTCCTCCTGGGCTCAAGTGATTCTCTGACCTCAGCCCCCTCAGTAGCTGGGACTATAGGTGCATGCCACCACACCTAGCTAATTTTTAAAGTTTTTTTGTGTGTGTGGAGACAGAGGTCTCACTACCCCCTGCCTTTTTAACAAATGAGATGATCTTATCTGTATAATTTTGCAATTTGATTTGTTTTTTACTCAATAGATCTTAGAGGTCTTTCAGGACGGGAGTCCCTGCCGCTCTCTCTCTGTCACTGTAATAGGTACATAGTATTCCACATTATGGATCTACCATGATTTATTGATTTACTTAACCCACTTGACCAGGCACTTTCTCAGCAACACAGATCGTTTGAAAAAGTAAATTACCCATGGTTACTGAGTGGTAACAAAATAAATAATAAGGTCTAAATGGGGGAATGTTGTCAAGGGCGGAGTGTTAATTAAGTTATAGGAAAAGAGGAGAGAGGCCAGGGTGTCTCCCTGGCCCTGGTCCAGAGTGTGCCCTGCCCACAGGTGTCTGCTCCACTCAGCGAGTTGGTCTCCTGCTCCCCTGTCCCCCGCTGTCGACTCTGCTCTTTTCCCTAAATTTTAGCATTTCCATCTAAGCCTTCAAGCCCCCTGACCACATAACCTCAGCGTCCCCTTCCTCTGCAGTTCCAGGGAGGTGCAGATACAGATACCTGGACCCTCTTGGCAACAGGGACAAGAGTAGGTTAAACCTCGTTGGCTACAAGGTTCCAGAAAATCAGTCTGCAGTAACTCAAATTCCACACAGGCAGCTCACCCAGTTTTACTCAGTAAAACCCAAACACCCATTTTTGTTGAGACTTTGACGAGCCCTTGAAACCACTGAGGGCCCAGCTTGCCTCTGTACACGTCTGAAATATGTCAGGCAGGTGTTTCCAAAGAACTTATGCTACAGGAAAATATATCCTGATGTAATCTGACTAATTTGGCTTTTGCCTTACTTTCAAGAGAACTGGCTATTTGTAATGGAAACAGTGCCGGGCCACTTCAGACGGGGCTTTGTAAAGTGAGCTGGTGAAACCCTGCAGGTGCCACGGGGACCTCTGTTTTCATTTTATGTCTCACGTTTGTTTACTTTAATGTGTTTCTCTGGGAGGGAAAAAATGGGGGGGCCCAGGAGGGGTTTAACAAGTCATTTTTCATTTTGAAAAAAGAAATGGTTTTGCATTAAGAAAATTAGCATCGAGCGGGCCCACGGGAGCCCGGCCGGTGACAGGAAGTGCACATGGCCCGGGAGGATATGTTTCTGGAGACTAATTCCCCAAAGACGCATGTTCAGGATCCGACATACCTGGGCCCTTGGCAGAGGCATCAATTAGAGAGAGGGAAGCAGTGTTTTCCTTGCTAATTCTTGGCTACCGAATAGGGGTTACTGAAAGCTCCCTTTTCCCCCCTTGGAGTTAGGCAGTTTTGAAAAATTGTAAAATTATGAATTCGACTTTGTTTCCAATCAAGGGAGGGGGAAATGGTTTCCAGGGTGCAAAGCTCACGTGCTGGGGGAGAGAGAGCCACATTTCACCCTCCCACGTGTTTATGGAGCACCCACTGCCAGCCCTGCTGAGGTGGGGGTGTCCTCTAACAGGAGGTGGGTGGGGGTGGATGAGGGGTGGGGGTGGGGGCATCCGACAGGCGTCTGCAGGGTCTGCACCAGGGAAGGAATTCCAGCTAGAAAGGACGGGAGGGAAATGAGCCTGGCCGGGCCTGTCTCTTAATAAGGTCAATTTTTTACAGATTGAGGGCAGTGAGTCACTATCATCAGCTTAGAAAATATGATGTATTTGTCATCTAGGGCTCTTCTGCGCCCTGGAGATTGGGGTCCACGAGCCCCAAGATCCATTCCCTGTCCCGATGTGCAAGTCTAGTGTCTGTTCCACCCACACCAGTTCCTGGGTGAGTGCAGGCACGTGTCCCTCTCCCTCCTGGTCCTTGGGTTTGCTTGAGCTGCTTTGGGCCTGGCTCCTGTCGGTCTGTGCAAGATGCTTGTTCCTTTCAGCAGTTTTCACGACAAAATCTGCCCCCAAGCCTGTCATGAGTTAAGGGTCGTGGCTGATGATTGATGCGGGCAGAGGTGGTGCTGAATTTACAAATCCCTCGCAGTTCTGCCATCTTGTGGGTCTACCTGGATGTCTCCTCTTTACTCCACCTTGCTCTCTCTCTGGAAGTTGCTCTTTTTCTCCGATGAAAGAGTCCCATCCTTGAACGTTCAAGTTCCCACGGGGGAGGGGTGGGTCACTTTTTCCTTCCTAAAGAGAATTCTGGGGAATAAAATGTTCAACTTATACATACCTGTACTCATATGTGCCTCCCAGAGCACCGAAGACATATAACAGTATGATATAGACCCGCAGAGCCATGCGTGATCACAGCTAACTCACACTGAAAAAGGCCTTGGAGACCTGCTGACCCAACCCTTCAGGTTACAGGTTAGAGGAGACAGATGCCCAGAGAGGGAAGGAACTGGCCCAAGGTCACCAGGGTCCAAGGTCACCATGGAGTCATGGTGGAGCTGTGTTAAGATCAAGCCCCCTGACTCCTGCCCCAGCACCCTCTGTGCCAGGACCTCCTCCGGGAATTCTTTCAAGGAAGGGCTTGAGTGCTGGGCAGGCACACCCTATGCTGTGTCCTGTTGGTTCTCCAAAGACATCCCTACTTCTCCTTTCTGGCTGTCTGAATGGGGAGAAGGAGTGAAGGGAGAGAGAGAGTGACACATTGGATTCACAGTCATTGCAGCTGGTTTGTTGGATAAAATTTGGATAAAGTGAAAGAATATCTTTGAAAATGACAATGCTTGTCTGGGTGCAGTGGCTCACACCTATAATCTCAGCACTTTTGCGAAGTCAAGGTGGGAGTATTGCATGAGCCCAGGAGTTCAAGACCAACCTGGACAACATAGCGAGACCTCGTCTCTACAAAAAATAAAAAAATTAACTGGGTGTGGTGGTGCCCACCTGTAGTCCCAGATACTTGGGAGGCCGAGGTAGAAGGATTGCTTGAGCCTAGGAGGTCAGGGCTGTGGTGAGCTGTGATCATGCCACTACACTCTAGCCTGGGCGACAGAGTGAGACTCCAACCACCCCCAAAAAAGATTATGCTTAATATTTGGGAGAATTTGTTTGGACACACCTCTTACACACTGCTGGTAGGAATTGGTACAATTTTACCCCACAATCATTTGGCAATGTGTGCCATGAACTTTAATAATATTCATATGCTGTACTTCACTAAACTTTTAAACTAAAATTTAGTATGATGCACTTACATGCTTGAACCTTAGGTGAAGAGCTTAATGAATTTTTACAAAGTGAACGTACCTCCAGGTGTAGGTATAGAATACTACCAGCTCTATCCTGAGAGTCTCTTTTGTCCTCTCTCCTGATCATCACCCCGCCAAAAGTCACCAGTATCCAGACTCTTATGATAGATTGACTTTGCCTGATTTTGAATTTCATATGAATGAGTCTACAGAGAATGTGCTCTTTTGTGTGGGACTTCTTCCAGTCAGTGTTATACTGAGCCCCACTGAGGACTTTTGAATGGTTCCTAGTTCTGAAGTATTAAGAAAGAATAATGTGGCTGTGATATTTTTGGTCATGACTTGTGGTACACATATATCTGCATTTGTGAGAGGATACATTTGGAGTGAAATGTTTGGGTCATAAAACACATATATTCAGCTGGGCGCAGTGGTTCCAACCTGTAATCCCAGTACTTTGAGAGGTGGAGGCAAGAGGATTGCCTGAACCCTGGGGTTCGAGACCAGCCCGGGCAACTTGGCAAGACCTCGTCTCTTCAATAAATCAAAAAATTAGCTGGGGTGGTGGCGTGTGTCTGTCGTTCCAGCTACTTGGAAGGCTGAGGCAGGATTGCCTGAGCCCAGCAGGTCGAGGCTGTGGTAACCGTGAGCATGCCACTGCACTCCAGCCTGGGGGTCAGAGTGAGACTCCAACTCAAAAAATAAGAAAAAATCAAAACAAAACATGTTTAGCTCTAGTAAGTACTGCCAACAGTTTTTCAAAGCAAGTGTACCAATTTACACTCCCACAGAAGTATATTAGAGTCCCAGTTGCTCTATATCCTTGCAAAACTTGGGTGTTGGTTTAAAAAAATTTAGATGTTTTCATTGTAGTCGATGATACCTCATTGTGGCTTTAGTTAGCCATTCATGGATAATTGGCCACTTGAATATTTCCTTTTTTGGAGTGCCTGTGTAAGCTTTTGCCTGTTTTGAAGAGAATATCTGTCTTTTTCTTACTGATCTGTAGGAGTTTGTTTTGTTTTTTGAGACAGGGTCTCACTCTGTCACCTAAACTGGCATGCAGTGGCACCATCATGACCTCCTGGGCTCAGGCAATCCTTTTACCTCAGCCTCCTGAGTAGCTGGGACTATAGATGCGTGCCACCATCCATGCCTGGCTAATTAAAAAACTTTTTTTGTTTGTGTAGAAATGAGGTCTCACTATGTTGTCCAGGCTGGTCTTGAACTCCTAGGCTCAAGCAATTCTCTCGCCTTGGCCTCCCAAGGTGCTGGGATTACAGGCGTGAGCCACCATGCCTGGCCAAGATATAGAATATTTCTATTATTCCAAAAAGTTTCCTTGTATACCTCCCCTGAGACATTGACCTAATTTCTATCACCACGGTTTAGATTTTTTTGGAATTAGACAATAAATACTCTTGTGTCTTGCTTATTTCATGCAATGTAATGCTTTTGAGACTCACCCATGCTCTGGTATATATCAGTTCTTTCTTTTTTAAAATTTATGAGTGGTATTCTCCTGTATGAATATGCCAACATTTATTTATGGACATTTGAGTTGTTTCTAGGTTGTTGTCTTTTGAGTAAAGCTATTATGTACATTTCTGTGCAGTTTTTTTTTGTAGCTGTTAGTTTTCATTTCTTTTGAATGGTTAGAAGTGGAATCACTAGGTGGCTCTACTCCATAGAGTAGGTGTATTTACAATGAGCTGCTAACCTGTTTTCTAAAGCTATTTGTACACTTTTCTAATCCCACTGGCCATACGTGAGATTTTCATGCTTTGCCTTCCTTGTCAGTGCATGGTGTGGCCTTAGTCTCTCACTGTGATTTTATTTTTTGAGTTGGAGTCTCACTCTGTCGCCCAGACTTGAATGCAGTGGCACGCTCCCGGCCACTGCAGCCTCGACCTGCTGAGCTCCGGCGATCCTTCCACCTCAGCCTTCCAAGTAACTGGAACTACAAGTGCACGCTACCACGCCTGGCTAATTTTTGATTATTGTAGAGATGAGGTTTTGCCAAGTTGCCCAGGCGGGTCTCGAACTCGCGGGCTCAGGCAATCCACTCACCTCAGCCTCCCAAGGTGCGGGGTTACAGGCTGAGCCACCGAGCCCGGCTAGAACTGTGATTTTTAACTTGCATGTCCCAGATGAGTAGTGAGCACATCTCTCCTGCTTATTGTCCACTCATGCATCTTTTTTGGAAATATCTTCTCAAACTTTGGCACATGAACACAAATTAGGTGATCTGTCTTTTCCTTATTGATTTGTAGTTCTTTATATATTCTGGATACGAGTCTTCTGGCAGATATATGTATTGTGAATAATTCTCCCAGTCTGTGTCTTGCCTTTCATTTTCTTAATGTGTTTGTGAACGTTAGTGAATGATTCTTTGAAGAAAAGCACTCCTTAAATGCCCAACAGTGTTATGTGGGACATGGAAAAAATGCTAATGACATGGATTAAAAAAAGGAGGATACATAGGTCAAAAGTGGAGGCTCATGCCTGTAATCCCAGCATTTTAGGAAGCCGAAGCAGGAAGATCCCTTGAGGCCAGGAGTTCAACAGCCTGGGCAACATAGTGAGATCTCGTCTC
>CAUYQG010264698.1:0-37285 GCA_963574415.1 Tarsius wallacei
CTGTGGGCTGATATCTTTCACCAGTTCTAAAACATTTTTCAACAAAGTTTTTTTTTTGAGTTGGAGTCTCACTCCCTCGCCCAGACTGCAGTGCAGTGGCCGCTCCCGGCCACCGCAGCCTCGACCTGCTGGGCTCCGGCGAGCCTTCCGCCTCAGCCTTCCAAGTAGCTGGAACTACAGGCACGCGCTACCACGCCCGGCTAATTTTTTTATTTATTGTAGAGATGAGGTCTCGCTTGCCCAGGCGGGTCTCGAACTTGCGGGCTCAGGCAATCCACTCACCTCAGCCTCCCAAAGGCGCGGGATTACAGGCTGAGCCACTGAGCCCAGTTTATTCGATTTCTTAAAAAGGCGAAAGATAGGGGTCTAGTTTCATTTTTCTGCATATCGATATCCAGTTTTCTCAGCACCATTCAATTTGTTTCATCAGTATTTTTTTTTTTTTTTTGAGTTGGAGTCTCACTCCCTCGCCCAGACTGCAGTGCAGTGGCCGCTCCCGGCCACCGCAGCCTCGACCTGCTGGGCTCCGGCGAGCCTTCCGCCTCAGCCTTCCAAGTAGCTGGAACTACAGGCGCGCGCTACCACACCCGGCTAATTTTTTTATTTATTGTAGAGATGAGGTCTCGCCAAGTTGCCCAGGCGGGTCTCGAACCTGCAGGCACAGGCAATCCACTCACCTCAACCTCCCAAAGGCGCGGGATTACAGGCTGAGCCACCGAGACCGGCTTACTCAAAAATTATTAAACACCAACTAATATCATGCATTACCTCAGGCAGAGGAAATTAATAGTGGGGGTAGGAAAGGATGACAGCCTGCCCCCACATAACCTAAGTGCTAGAAGGAAAGAGATAAAAACAAATATGTAAATAAATATGTAAAACTTCATAATAGCAAATGCAATAATAGCACAAGATAAAAGGGATTGGAAATTGACTGTCATCTCCTACCTAGATTCCATTCTCCAAAGGAAGTGGATTTTTTAGGTTCTGTAAAAATGGAGAAATGAACAAGGCAGGTGGGAAAATGATTGGCAAACCATCCAGGAGAGGGGAACAGAAGCTGGAGTTGCAAATCTTTGGGTCTTATCTCCCTGGACTGAGTAAATAAAAAACATGCCAACTAAACAGGATATCCCCAGGAATGCTTTCAATGCACTGGAAGTGCTAGCTGGGTAACCACACGTGGTTAATTTTGTATCTCAACTTGACTGAGCCATAGGGGGTCCAGATATGTGGTCAAATATTATTCTATGGTGTTTTGGGATGACATTAACATTTTAATCAGGAGACTGAGTGATGCAGACTGTCCTCCCTAATGTGGGTAGACCCCATCCAACCCACTGAGGGCCTACATAAAACAAGAGACTCACTCTCCTGAATAAGAGAAAACTCCTCCTGCCTGCCTGCCTGCCTTCAAACTGAGACATGATCTTTTTTCTGCCTTCAGACTAACATTAAAAAAAATTATCTCTTCCTGGGTCTTGAGCCTCCCAGCCTTTAGACTGAAACTACAGTACGATCTCTCCTGAGTTGCTTGCTGAATCACTCTGCAAATCATCAGGCTTTCCTGCCATCATAATTGTGTGAGTCAATTTCTTATAATAAATATTATTATAATAAATTGCACAGACACACACTATTGCTTCTGTTTCTCTGGAGAAACCTGATTAATAAACCACAGGCTTCAAAATCATTGCATTGAAATTTAAGATATTGAAGCCACAATAGACAGGCACCACCAGGTGGCGCCAAACTTTATTGGGGTCTGGGAGGGATGGGAATTGCGCAGTAGGATTCCCAGACATCAAGATGGCTACCTGTATGGGCTCACCAATTATCCCATAAACTTCACAGTGCTGTGACTCTGCAATTCCCACAACTGAGGTTACTGGATCTCACTCAATGTGGTTGGATATATACATGTATATATCTATCCAACACACACACACACACACACACAGAGGGTGCCAAAAAATGTATATATATTTTAAGACAGGAAAAAAACTGTATTAAAATTGTGATACTCAATATATACCAATAATATAAAATGAATGATACAAGTCATGTTTGACTTCTGCAATTATAAGAGGTGCTCAGAGTGGTTACCATCAGCCTCCAGACACTTCTAATAATAGTAATACATAGATTATATCCCTGAAAACGTGTATACATTTTTTGACACCCCCGGCAAATGTATGTCAGACAGTGATAGGTACTATTGAGAGAAATAAAGTAGATGATCCTGGACAGTCTCATTGATGAAATAACATTTTCTTTCAAGTTTCCCCTATCCAAGCATATAACACTTTATTTACATAATTTATATCATGGTTAAGATCTAATTTCACTTTTAAATTGCAATTTATAACATAATTCAGTTACCATTCACACACCATAAAAATCACTCATTTGAAGTGTTTAATTCAGTGGGTTTGAGTATATTCATAGAGTTTTGCACCATGACCACTGTAAAATTTCATTACCCTGAAAAGAAATCACATACCCATTGACAGCTATTGCCCTTCCTCTCAACTCCTAGAAAGCACTAATTTACTTTCTGTCTTTATGAATTTGCCCATTATAGACATTTTATGTAAGAATTATACAACTTGTGATCTTTCATAACAGACTTATCTCAATTAGCATAATGGATTTGAGGTTCATCTATGTTCTTGTATGTGTCAGTTCTTTATTCCTTTCTTATGGCTGACAAATATGGCATTATATGGATATAACACATTTATTTATTTATTTATTTATTTATTTATCCAGTTGATGGGCATTTAGTTTCCCCATTTTAGCTATTACAAATAATGGTGTTTTGAGTGTTCATACACATGTTTTTGTGTGGACATATGTTTTTATTTCTCTTGGGTATTTACCCAGGAGTGGAACTGCTAAGTCATGTGGTAAATTTATGTTTAACATTTTGAAAAATAGCCAACTGTTTCTCAAAGTGGTTTCACCATCGTAAAATTCTAAAACCAGTGTTCAAGAAATCTGATTTCTTCACATCCTTGCAAACAGTTACTTTTGTCTTTCTAAAAAAAAGTATTTTAGCAAACCCAGTCAACCTAGTGTGTGTGAAGTGGTATCTCATTATGGCTTGGATTTGCATTTTGTTAATAAAATGATTAATGATGTTGAGCATCTTTTCATATGCTTATCGACCATTTATTTGCAAATCTTCTGTAGAGAAATATCTATTCAGATTTTTTGCTCATTTTTAAAAGAATTTGTATTTTTATTGTTCAGTTGTAAGAGTTGTTTATATATTCTGGATACAAATACTTTATCAGATAAATGATTTGCTAATGTTTTCTTCCATTCTGTAGGTTGTCTTTTCACTTACTTGATGGTGCTTATTGAACCACAAAAGTTTTTAACAGTAATGAAGTCCAACTTGATGTTATAACTAAGAAACAGTTGCCTAAATCAAGATCACAAAGTTTTACTCCAATGTTTTCTTCTAAGAAGCTTATAGTGTTAGCTCTCTTAAGAACTAATAATCTTACAGGAGTAACAGACTAGGGTCTATTTTGAGTTAATATTTGTATATAATATAAGGTAGGGAGTCCAACATCATTCTTCAGCATGCGTACCCCAGTTATTCTAGCACTATTAGTTGAAAGAATGATTTTTTTTTTTACTTAGTGAATGGTCTTGGCATGTGTCCAAAATTATGTGATTATAATTATAAAGATTGCTTTTAGACACCTAGTTCTATTGAATCTATATATCTATAGAGCCCATTGTTCTGTATAATTTCATTGATCTATCCTTGTGCTAGTACCACATTCCATTGATTACTGTAGCTTTGTAGTAAATTTAAAATTTGAGAAATATGAGTCCTCCAACTTTGTTTTTCTTTTTCAGGATTGCTCTGACTATCCTGGATGCCTTTTGTATCTATAAGAATTTTAGAATCATCTTGTAAGTTTCTGCAAAAAAGACATTTGGATTTTGATAGGGATTATTTTAAACCTGTATATCAGTTTGGGATGTATTGTCACGTTAACAGTATTAAATCGTCTGATGTACAACCATGGGATCTTTTTACATTTATGTAAGTCTTTCTTAATTTTTTTTCAACAATGTTTGTGGTCTTCAGTATACAAGTTTTGCGCTTTTTTGTTAAATGTATTTCTAAATATTTTATTATTTTTGAAGCTGCTGCAAATTGGCTTGGTTTTTAAATTTTTGTTTTCACTTTATGCATTACAAGTATATAGAAATAAAATTTATTTTTATACATTTATCATGTACCCTGCAACCTTGCTGAACTTGTTGTTAAATTTTTAAAATTTATTTATCTATCTATTTATATTTTAGTCAGGTCTCATTCTTTTGCCCAGGCTGGAATGCAGTGGTGCAATCATAGCTAACCACAGTCTCTACTTCCTGGGCTCAAGTGATTCTTCTGCCCAGTCTTCAAGTAGCTGGGGCTAAAGGCCTGTGCCACCACAACTGACTGAAATTACAGGCATGAGCCACTTCACCCAGGCTGTTTTTTAACTTTAATAGTTGTGCATTTGTGTGTGTTATGTATGTTCTATAAAATTTTCTAGATGCAAAATTATGATATCTGGGAATAGAGACAGTTTTACTTCTTCCAGTCTAACCTGCATGTTTTTTATTGCTTTTTCTTGCCTACTTGCTCTCATTAGAACTTCCAGAAAAATGTCAAATAAAAGTGGTGAGAGCAGACATCATTGACTTGTTTCTGATCTTAAGAAAAAACAATATTACACCATTAAATATGATGTTAGCTGTGAGATTTTCATAGATGTCTTTCATTAGGATAAGGAAGTGTATTTCTGCTCATAGTGTCTTGAATATTGTGATGATGAGAATCTGTTGAATTTTGTCAAGTGCTTTTCCTTTTTCTACTGAGATGTCATCTTATTTTGTCCTTTTCTTACATTGATTGATTTTCAGATGTTTAACTAGCATTGAAATCCCTCTTGGTCATTGTATATAATCTTTTTAATGTGTTGCTGGATTAGGTTTGCTGGTATTTCATCAAGGATGCTTGCACCTTTATTCATGAGGAATTGGTCTATAGTTTTCTTCCTAGTGATGTCTATATCTGGTTTATTTTTGATGGCTGGTTTAAAGCCTCTGACTAGTAAGCACAATCCCTGGGCTCCCCAGGGAGAGTTGTTTTTGACTATTGACTGCCGTTTCCCCCCTCTGTATTGACTATATGTTACTATTACTTTATGTTTCATAATTTTTTTGCTGAAAACAGTACTTTAAAAAATATATAATGTAAGAACTGTGGCAAACAGATTTCCCCTCATCCTCCAAGTATTTTTTGTTGTTGTTCGTGTTGGTTGTTTGTTTAGTAAACTTTCTGAATGATTTCTGTATTATCTGTATTCTTTGTTGGTATGGCCACTGAAGTCTCTCTTTGATCAGTATAGTTGTCAGTTACTTCTTGGATGTAGATTTCCTTAAATGCCTTAATTCAATAAGGCTCCCTGCCTTTGCTGAGGGCTTCTGAAGGTTTCGGGGGCTATACTTTCAATGCTCTGGCAGGCAGTTTACAACTCTGCCTTAGCCTTCACTTCCTGTTTGCAAAGAACCTCAAGTTCAGTCAAGGTGATTGATGGGGCCATTGGCAGGTCTTTTCTGGAAATGAGTGCAGCCCTTCATATGTGTGTAGCCTTCTAAGTCACCAAGACTATTTCAAAGTTTTACAAGTCCTCTTCTGGGCATCTCATTTTCCCAATTTTTCTTTTAAGATGTGTAGCCAGTTTCTTTTTTTCTTACACTGGTACCAGTGACTCAGGAATTTTAATTAATTGCTGATGGTTGTTCTTGACAAACAACCCAGCCATATAGCTTGTTTGTTCAAAGTAAGTAAGATCACATACAGATAAGCCCTTTAGCAGCTTCCAGTTAACTGCCAAACAGGTAAAATAGTGAAAGTTCTCTAGATTTAGAGCTGTCTGTGGAATTCAAGCTCAAGCTCATTCTGTTTTCTCTAGTGTCTGCCAGGATGCTGGTTTTCTCTCTGCTCTTATAGATCTTGCATTTGGCTTCCACATTAATCCATTCAAGGCAAAATGTCCACCATTTATTCTCCTAAAGTAGAACCAGGAAAACACCAAGACAGAGCAGGATGTGTAATTAGACCTACAAAGAAACACTTCTAGATCAGTGGAGTTAGGACTTCTGAAAATCTATACTCCATAAAAGTAATGAGAACACTGGAAAAATATGTCAAATTAAACTTTTTCAGAACTCTGGAGATTAAGCAAAGCCCTGCAATAACCCAATAAGCATTTTTTTCAGAAAAAAAGACTGAATTTTATTAATATTAGTAAACTTTGTGGTGTTTTAACTTGCACTATCCAACTCCCTCTCTCCATCTTCACAGTAGCTTTAAAAAACCAACAGCCCCACCATCAGGATGCATTAGCAGGGTTTTCCAGAGAACAGAAATAATAGGATATGTATATTCTATTGTTTTATGTATATATCTTTATATATTTAATACATATTTGTATTATATATATTTAAATATAATACATTACACATATATAAATATAATACGTTATACATATAACCTTTCTCCATACATATAATAACTTAATTACATGATCTAAATAATTGTAATATCAAGACTGATACTATATAAAGAGTTGGCTCACCTAGTTGTGGAGATTGGAAAGTCCAAAGATCTATAGTTGGCAACCTATACCAGGAGAGCCAATGGCATAAGTTCTAGTTTGAAAACCATCAAGTTCAACACTTAAGAAAATCAAATTTTTCAGTTCAAATGCAAAGGCAGGAAAATACTGATATCCCAGTTCAATTGCTGGGAAGGAGGGGTTCCCTCTCACACAAACTGTTTTTCTCAGGTCTTCAGCTAACTGAATGAGGCTCTCTAACATTAGGGAGAACATTCTTCTTTTCTCAGAGGAGAAAAGAAGGGCAGAGGAGAAGGCAGAGGATGCTGCAGTCTTGAATCTGGAAAGATCATCTGGGAAGATCCTCTTCAGGTGACAAGGAAAACTCTGTGGACACTCAGGTACTGACTATTAGCCAGAAGCCTGGAGCCTGAAGTTGCAGGAGCCCTTCAAGGAGAGTCTGCTTTTGCAGCTGGTGCGTAGGAGCCGAGGAGGTGCAGGCAAGGCAGGTGGATGACCAGATCTCAGAGCTGTGCTGAGAGTTTGGGAAGGATCTATGGGACATGAACCCTCCACAGAGGACCTGCCAGGGCAATGATTCCAGACTACACAAGATCCTGTACTAACGGCAATGGGCCACGCCAACCAAACCAGCTTGAAAAGCAAATACCTTTTGATGAAAGAAGGATCATAGAACATTAGAAACACAGAGAGCACAGGCTTTGGAAGTCAGGTCTCAGGTAATGTGCTTTGAAAGCAGACCATGTGGTATCCATTGTGAATCTTCTGAAGTAGGTCGGGATGAAAAATATTAGCCATTTAAGCAGACAGTGCAGGCATGACTCTTTCACTTTTCTCTCAGTTATTCTTGTAATAAGGGGTTATGCCAATTTGTTTATCCCATAATCTTTCCAGAGTGACTGCTCTGTGTTCTAGGCATTAGAGAGAGAGCCACAAAGAAAACAGAAATATTTCTTATCCTCTTGAAGCTGGATATGTGGCAAATGTCTCTTTTTGGACCTTAAAATGTGTCAGACTCTTAGTTAAATCTCTCCTAGAGCTGGGAAAAACCTAGAAAAAGAGATTTTCTACAGATGCAAATTTCACCAAGAAAGGATTTTGCGGGGCCATTCCTAAATACATTAAAGAAATGTATTTTGAGGTAAAATATTTGTATTTCCTTCAGGGGCTGTTATACTATCTGGTGATACTATACCAAATTTGGGGTGGAATTTGGTATCTCATTGCCACAGAATCTGTTTTGTCCATCTTGTGATTTCTATTTTAATGTTAATGCGGGTCAATTATGCCTAAACTCCAAAAGGGAGAGGCTATAACATGCATTTCTGACTTCCTTTTCCTTGTTGAGGTGGAATTTACTTTTTCAGGTTTCCCTTGGTCCAGTGTGTGGAAGTCATCTTATACAAAGGCCACCTTGTGTTACCCTCCAACTAATCAATGAATGAACTACAATCAAAGTTGAACATCAACCAATCAAAACTGCCTCATTTGCGTGGCGGGAACCTTAATGCATGACAGGAATCCTCAGTGTAACCAAAAAGCGAAGCTTCCAATGAAACAATCTCAAACTGCTGGCTTGTCTCAGATAGCACCCTTATCACCGACCTGCTTGCTGCTCCCTTGCAGTGTACTCAATAAACCTGTTTTTCTTCTGTGGTCTGACTTAGGTGAATTCTTTCACCGTCCATGACTCCAGCCATCTGGCTGCTAACCGTGACATAGAAAGGGTCTGTCCAGTCAGTGAGGGACATAGAATTTTATTTCTGGCTTATAGATTTTAGGGTCAGGTACAGGAAGAGGTATGCTGATTTTTTTTTAATCAAAAGTTCTGATATTGCAGTAGATTGGCTGTCAATACCAGGCCAGTTAGCAAAACTGGACAGCTGACAGCACTCAAATCTGACAGGCATCCACAGGTGAGGTGCTGTGGCAGCATTTTCTGTGACTTGACATGCGCAGTCCTTACAAAAACTCTGAGAAGTAGATGTCAATTGTCCTTACTTCTGAGTGAGAGAGCTGAGTCATAGAACCTCGAGAGTCAAAACCTTTACCGTCAGGACAGTCAACTCCTATAGCAGCATGTACTTAAATTAGCAGGTGGTCAGAATTCTCTGAATTGATTCATTCTCTTGTTAGTTCACTTTTTCCACTCTGATTTGTTGAGCATCACTGTGGGGGGCACCCTCTGGAAAGTGTAAGGGTATAACATTGAATAAGGTACTTAGGACTCTCCCCTGTAAAGGTCAGGTTGACTGGGATGTGCAGATGCCTCATTTCAGTTCACTGGCATGTTGTGTGTCTTAGAGCATGGGTGGGTGTGGGAGTCCAGTGATTTAGCATCTGTGACATGCTTGACACAGCACCTGGCATGGTGTCTGTGGTCATTGTATGCTGTAGCCCAGGATAGAAAGCCTGATCTGTCACCAGTGAGAAGGACGAGGAGGGGCACCTTTCTCACGAGCGGCTGATTTTGCTTTGGGCTCTTGACACAAGATTTGAGTAGTGGTCAGTCACTCCGGCCTGCACTGCTCTTCATTTAGAGAGTGTGCAGCATCTCTGTCTTCTCTGTTCCAACATAGACATGAGCATAGAGGGGTACTTAAGAAACATGTGCTCATGTCCTTGAATCATGCAGAAGATGGCATAAAGGAGAAACAGAAGAAAACTTCATGGTGAGGGCTTTGTGAGAGGCCAGCCTCCCAGTTGTTTACTCATGGCCTCTCCACTTGGAGGAGGGGCAGCTCCTCTCCACAAACTGCAATGGTCAGGGATGAATCAGAGTTGCTGGCCACCCAAAGTTAAGAGTCCAACTGCCATCTCATTATCTGGGATCCAGCTTTAACAAAAGCACCTTGGTGACTGGCAATCCTTGTCTGAGCAGCACTGCCACTGGGGCAGTGCTAGCCTCCCTTCTGGATGTCTCTAAGCTACTCCTGCCCTGTCTCCACTTTTGGGCTGACTCTACTCAGCTCCGGGTCAGATCAGTTCAATCTGAGCTTCCAAGACTCAAGAACCATGTGGTTGACCACATCTGCAGAAGGACTGTGTGGCAAGCACACACTGGGGCTACTCAGGCCAGAGGACACAGGAGACCTGCTCTTCAGCATGTCACAGTTCTAGTGTGGGCTTCAGAGAGTGAGACAGCTCAGAAGCCAACTCCAATATGTTAATGAGCCATGTTGGAATGTCCCAGGAGGAGCCTGGACTATCATATGAGCACAGGCCGTCCCCAGAGCTCAATGCTTCCTCTCCAGAGTCATTTTCTCTTGCTCTGTCCTTCCACCTATTTGAGAGAGAGGGATGGAGGGTTGACCACATGGCAGGCAGCACACAGGCTCTTGGTACAGCCGTGACAAGAAGAAGCCTGTGCCTTTCTGGTGGAAACTTATAGCCCAGCGGGAAGATGGCCACTAACAGTCACAGTGAAGGCAACGAGTGTTGCCACAGCAACTGAGCCATGCTGAGTCCACAGGTGAGGAGGAGAGATTGACTGGGGCCCAGCAAGGGTCCTCGACGATGATGCCCACCTATCTCAGTGATCCAGAGCTTCCTGCTGCTCCAGTGTGGCCAACACTGCACAGAGCCAGACTGGTGTGCTATGTGCACCACCAAGGCAGCTTGCTTATTGTGGAAGGGTTTGTTAATCCTCAGAGCCCTAGAACTAAAGAGGTTCCAAGGATTAGTTTCCTTTTTTTTGTACATTGTAATCATGCTGCCTTGGACAAAGAGCTTTATCCATCTGAGTCTTTTCTTATCTCTTTTTTTAACAGTGATTGTTCTTACCTCGAATTGTGTAGTGACCCACTGTTCCAGACAGTGTGTGTGTGTGTGTGTGTGTGTGTGTGTGTGTGTGTGTGTGTAGGGTATGTGCACATGAGCACCTCCCCTTTTAGAGCAAACCCCTATAGTGGGCAGAGGGATGTCTGGGTTTTTGCTCTAACCCCAAAGCTTCTCTCACAGCGACAGAGATAGTCTGATTAGTTTAGTAGAGGGAGGGGAAAAACAGAAGGGTGAATGAAGGGACACGGGACTCAGGCAGCAAATTATTTTCTTTTTTTATTTTAAAGATGTGAGGTACAATTCAGGATTAGGTAAATGGTCATTGTACAGGTAAAGTTTGGGCATTCCTTTGGTCCCCATTTCACCTAGTTTGAGATATTGATGTTATGTGCCCTCCCCATCCCCTGGCAGTTTCCAGCTACTGCCAATCCGTTCCTTACAGTCTTATGATAAATATTTAAAGTCTGCTTATGTGTGAGTACATGTAGTTCTCAGTTCTTTGTTTCTGTGGTAGATCACTGAGTATTATAGACTCTAAATTCATCCAAGTAGCTGCAAAGTACATAATTTTGTCCTTCGTTATGGCTGAGTAATATTCCATCATGTATATGTACCACATTTTAAAAATCCAGTCCACTTTCTTTTTTTTTTTTTTTTTGAGTTGGAGTCTCACTCTGTCGCCCAGACTGGAGTGCAGTGGCCGCTCCCGGCCACCGCAGCCTCTACCTGCCGGGCTCCAGCAATCCTTCCGCTTCAGCCTTCCAAGTAGCTGCAACTACAGGCGCGCGCTACAACGCCCGGCTAATTTTTGATTTATTGTGGAGATGAGGTCTTGCCAAGTTGCCCAGGTGGGTCTCAAACCCGCGGGCTTAGGCAATCCACTCACCTCAGCCTCCCAAAGGTGCGGGATTACAGGCTGAGCCACCGAGCCCAGCAAAAATCCAGTCCACTTTCAATGGGCAGCATGGTTGGTTCAATGTTTTTGCTATTGTGAATAATGCTGCAATAAACATGTGTGTGCATGTATCTTTTTTATGGAATGATTTGATTTCCTCCAGGTATAATCCCAGAAGGAAGGTTAATTTTTATATCTTTTGGGAATTGCCACACTGCTTTTGTATGTCTTCTTTTGAGAAGTATCTTTTCTTATCTTTTACCCACTGTACGTATGAAAAAATGCACATGGCTTGTAGTCTCTAGGATGTAACAATTCAGAAAGCTCACTTTGCAAAATCAGTATTCACTCCAGACAGAACCTGCATAGTGGTCTCCTTTGTCACTCGACCAGCACTTGATGCCTAGTTATGCCTCTGCCCAGTTCTTCTCAGGATGCAAATCAGATTCCATAGCTTCCTTGCATGAGCACTCCAGTCCTCTTGGAGCGAAGCCTGGCCTTTCACCTGTCAGGGCCTGGTCCATCTGCCCTGGTACCTCTCTCCCTGCTGCACCCACCCCTCCTGCTCTGGCCTCTGGCAAGACCCCCACATTCAGTCCTCCCAGCTCAATCTTTCTTCTGCAGTCCCACCCCCAGGCTGTTCCCATCCCAAAGTCTTCTCCATCCCTGCCTCTTGGCTCTGCTGCCACTCCTGTGACTTTATACCACTTTCTCAAAATTACTTTTTTGTTTCTTTCCTTGTCTATTTGCCCTTTCTCCCATCTAACTCTGACGTCCTCAAGGGCAGGGCCTTGTCTTTCCAGATTCCCCGAATTGCTAGCACTTAGCACCTTGCCTCTGGTAGACTGGCTACAAATCAATACTCCTTGAATATATGAATGAATTTAGCCTGTGGATGTTTATTTTGTCCTAGTTGGACCCATTTCCCTCCAAGGAGGTTTGATAAACTTTTTCTATAAAGATTTCATGAGTGCATATCTTTGGCTTTTGGGGCTGAGTAGTGTCTGTCTCAATGCTCTGCCTGAGCAGCTGTGGTATGAGAGCAGTCGTCGACAACACATCAACACAGACCATGGCTGTGCTCCAGTAGAACTTTATTTATAGATACTAAAATTTGAATTTCATATCTTTGTCATGTATCACGAAATAGTATGTTTAAACTTTTTCCATACATTAAAAAATGTTTAAAAAAAAATCTTAGCTTGCAGACCATATGAAAACAGGCAGCAGGCCACATTTGTCCATACAAGCCATGGTTTATTGATCCCTGTCCTACAAGATGCATTTAAGAATGTAAAGATTTGGCCAGTCGATTGACTCATATTTATAGAATGACTACCACAGACTCTGTGTGCCTGCAGCAAAGGGGCATCTGGAAGACCAGGTGAGCCCAACACAGCCAACAAGAAGGAGTCCTGGGCCTGCTGAATGCATTGGGAATGCTCCTTGGAAGGCTTAAAGAGTTGCAAGCCCACCCAAAGCTGGAGGAGCATAGCTGGCCAGAGAGTGATGAGGACAAAGCACAGCACAATGCCAGTGAAGACTACAGGCTATCATGGTGTTCACAAAGGTGCATCCCAGGAACACACACTCATCAGGACCTTGAAACGTCCATGGGATGTCTCAAGCCAGGCCACTCTGGACTCCAAGGGAGCCATGTGAAGTCCCCGCTCTGTCTCCGTGGCCAGATGGAGAATCCTGCATGAGAAGTCGCAGCCGTCAGGTAGCGACAGAGCTGCCAGAACCATGATCCCCGAGTGTATTGATTAATGGATCAACGTCAAGTCGGAGGGAGGTCTCCAGCGGTGTGCCCCATCCTCGCCCCTGCCTGATCCAACGTTTCTATCAATGATTCAGATAAAGGCATAACAGGTTTACTTGTCAAATTTGCAGATCAAAGCTCAGAGGGGGAGGCTAATGTGGTGGAGGAAATAGTCCAGACACAAAAAGCCTCTTGACAGGTTGGAACAATGGACTGAAGTGAGCAAGATAGAATTGAGCAGGGTTAAAAGTGAAGTCCTGCTTGCTCATGGGTTTAAAACAAAAATCAACGGCAGGTGCATAAGACGGTCTGCGGTTCATGCCATGTAGACCCACTGGCATAGCAGGAGCAGCTCTGTGCTCAGATTGTTAGACAGCCTGTCCAATGCATGAAGAGTATCAGCCCCATACAGAGGGCCTGGAAAGGGCAGGGTATGTCCACTATCTGCACAATCACAGCTGCGTCCAGCCTCATGCTTCCTTTCGGTGGACATCGGCCGTGAGAGACATGTCCAGGGCAGAGTGACCATTGCTACCACATGCTTGTTGGAAACGGGCAGGTCAGATGATGGAAGGCAGGCTGTTGGCAGATGCAGAGCTGCCCTCTATGCTCTCCTGAGGAGGAGGAGACTTCCTTCCCGGTCCCAGCAGGCAGTTCCAAAGCCACTGGGCAGAGGACAGAGAAGCAGATTTTTGGCTGAATTGAAGCACAGCTTTTCTGACAAGAGTTGTTAGCCATGAAGTGAGTGGCTTTCTGAGGAGTAAGCCCCTGTGCTGGCAGTGACACTGGCAGTGACGAGCAGAGGCAGAGTGGCCATCTGTCAGGGGCCCCAGAGGGGATCCCCTCCCCGGCAGATGGAGCTGCAACAAGCTGCCCATCAAAACCTTCATTTTACAGATGGGAAGGCCAAGGCCCAAGGGGACAGGGAATGCCCGGACACACCTTATGAAAGTGTGAGCCTTGGCTGGACTCAGACTTTCTAAGATCTGAATTTAGCTTTTGGAGTTCTTTTTAGAGGGCCAAATGAGGAATATGTGAGATGTGTAGAAAAGGAGCAGATGTGTGTGTTGGGTGTGGGGAGGGAAGGGAGGATGAAGCACACACTCTGCTCTCTGAGTCAAGATTCAAATAAGAAATAGAAACCAGGAGACTCTAGTCACAACATCAACCCTGTCCACTGACTCAAGCAAGTCCTCGGGTTGGACAGAGGATAAGAGTCTCACTACTATTTTATCTCAACTAAATGAAACATCTGGAATAGCAGGATTGGTGTCATTTTGAGAGGATGAATATGAGCACTGAGGGTTGGGCCAAGAGTCACTCTGGTCCCTGGGAGACCAGCCCAAGAAAGCCCAGAGGCTCAGAGCCACCCTGGACGCCCATAGTGCACGTTCACCAAATTTTACATCCTGATTTGTCTCTCTCCTTCATGGAGAAGTGGATCAGCAGGGAGAAAGTGGGAGATTTCTTTCCAATAACTCTAGAAGGTGAAAGTTCTTGTGTTATACTGGAAGATAGATAAAGGTCTTCCTCCTAGTCCTACAGATTCATTTCCCCCTTGCTAGCTCACACAGGCTGGATGTATACCAGGGACCGAAGTATATCAGTGTCTATCCCTGAGGAAAACTCGGAAGGCTTGATACCTGATCTCCCATGCTGGAATATAATTCCATTCACAGGGATCCTGAAGGCAAAGCCCTGGATAGAATGACCCAGCTGACCCAGGGGACCTGTTCCCTGTTCCTGTGCAGTGGTGGCCCTGCAGCCCATCAGTGGGCACAAGTTACCATCAACCCAACATGGAGTGAGCTATGGCCATGAACATCATGATGGCCAGTCAGCCCCTCCCAACTGTGGAGATAAGAGCCTGCCTTCGTGTGGGCTTCCCAAGCACAGCATTCAAGGACTCCACATCAGTGCAGCCCTGACTTGCTAGACCGACCCCATCATAGACAGTGCAATTTTACCTGCGGTGAGATAATCTAGCTCCATCAAGGACAAAAGCCCAATAAGGGTGTTCGTGGTGAGGAGGGCCCAGAGGACAGTTCTAATCTGACCTAGGAGCATCAAGTATCCTATCAATTGGCCTGGATTCTACTTGACCCTTGCTAATGTCAAACGCTCATTCATTTGTCTTTTCATTGAACAAATTTGGAAATGGCAGAACATTTTCTAAACACAGAAATATTTAAAAACCGAAGACACAGAACCTGGACTAAAGGAGTTCACAGTGTGTTTTGGAGAGAGATGGTTGGAAGATGGTTACGGATTGTGAATGCAAGAAAAGCCTTAGTCCTCAGATTCACAGCTCCGGAGAGGCAGGGACTATCTCCCTCCTCCTGAAGAGCCAAGGGTATCGGATGGATACTTTTGGAGACTGCACGGATGGCAGAGTGATTCATCTGATTGTGGTAACGTAGAATCCCTTCCTTTCTTACTTGCTTTCCTGTATCTCCCCTTCCCCCTCTCTCCCTCTCCATCTCCCTTTCCTTCCAGCCCTCTCCTTCCCTACCACTCATGCCTTCCTTTCTCACATGTGTGCTTTGTGCCTTGAGGATCTCCTGAGTGACAGCTTCTTCCTTTTTGTCAGAAGACTGAGAATGAGAAAGTGAAAGAAAATGAAAACCCATGAAATGAGCTGGAAGAAGAGGAGGACTTTCTCAGGAGAACATTTGCCATTTTAGGGACCAGATAAGATAGACACAATGAAGAGGAAAATGAGATAGAGCCACACCTACTACTTTTAAGAATCGAGGGTGTTAGAAGCCTGTGTGTTAGGTGTTGCTGGGTAAGGCGGCATGGCTGGGCCCAGAACAGACAAACAGCTCCAGGATAGAACATGGTGACTGGGGTCACAACCCTCCAGGGAGTCAATGGTGGGCTCGTAGATGACCATGATGAACAGCACCTGGTGTTTACTGAGATCAACATCAAAACTGCTGTGGGTGATTTTGAGATGCATATATAACACCTCAGCCACCACCAGCATCTTTCTCAGGGTGGAGAAGCAGCATGTCCTGGACCCAACAGAACACACCTGGGAGATGTGGGGCAGGGCTCACAGGGGAGACCCAGGGAGGGGTGCTGTTCTGGGTGGGAAGGAGCCAGAACAAAGATAACCAGAGTGCAGGGGAACAGAGAGGCCTCAGAGGACTCCTCTCCTCAAGAAGGGGAGGATGTGCAAAGTTGTAGGAAATAGAATATTGATGCCTTGGAGTTTTCAAACTTTCTAACTCTCGCCCACAGGACAGAACCAGGAGAGTGTGTTATAAATCCTAGTGGTTGGCAAGAGAGAAGAAGAGAGGAGGAAGATGAAAAGAAGAGGAGGAAGAGGAGGAAGGAGGAGGGTAAGCAGAAGGGGACAGGAGAAGGAAAAGGAGAGGAGGAGGAGGAAAAAAGAGAAGGAGGTGAAGAAGAGAAAGTGGAGGAGGGTGAGAAGAAGGAGGGATGAGAAGGAAGAGGATGAGGACAAGGAGGAGGAAAAGAAGACAAGGAGGAGAAGAAGGAGGGAGCAGGGTGAACGGGGAGATGAAGAGAAAGGAGAAGAAAAGGAAGAGGAGGAAGAAGAGGAGAAGAAGGAGGAGGAAGAGGAGGAGGAGAAAGAAGAGTAGGAGGAGGAGTTGGAAGGAAGGCCCTGGGCTGCTTGACTTATAGAAAAAAAAAGATTGGAGTCTCCCTAAGAAGATTAATATTGTCTAGCCCATAACAGGGTCAGCTTCAGGGAGGAAGGGATCAGAGGAGGGAAAGTGACTTGAGAATCACATTCCCCTGCTGGAGCACAGAAGGAAGGTCTGGCTATCAGTGAAGGACTTTTGTTATCCTGACCCTGAAGGACCCCAGAACTGAATAGAGATCAGGCTCTGCAGCAGAACAGCCTTCAGTGGGTTTCTGGGCCTCCGGATGGAGAAACCTACTCCTGGGTTCAGTCAGTCCAGAACACTCAAGATGGTCTCCGAGGGCAGCAGTGGCTCTGGATTCTTTCCTGGGATTGAGACCTGGGAATCTCATGCATCCCAGAATTGCCACTGCTCAAGGGGATCACTCTGGTCA
The DNA here is from genome assembly GCA_963574415.1 of Tarsius wallacei. Lineage (NCBI taxonomy): Eukaryota > Metazoa > Chordata > Mammalia > Primates > Tarsiidae > Tarsius > Tarsius wallacei. The sequence continues at coordinate 17,147 of CAUYQG010264698.1, forward strand.
TCCTTCCAGACGGTGTGGTTGGTTTCTGGATACAAGACAGACTGGACCTAGGAGGTGCCACGGAACTGTTCCCTCCTGGGAGGATAGAACCAGGAAGATGTGGATGCTGGGGAAGGAAATCTGTGACCCGGAGAGCCCCCTCAGGTTGCCAGAGTGCAGTCAAAAGCTGGGCTGTAATTTATAAGAGAAAGAAGATTCCAATTTGAACTTTTATTTTTCTCTGGAAACATAGTAATTGAAACGGCTGTCACTGCTCTGAGGAAGGCATGATTCACCTTATTGTCACGAGAGCTCATCTAATTGTCCCTAAGGCCTGCAGGGCAGCAAGGCTGAACAGTTGGCCCCAGCAAGGCTTTCTAGTTCAGCTCAGCAATGCCCCTTTAGGGCCCATTTTAAAGTGTCTGGATGCAGAGCTGAGCTGGAAACTATGGACTCCAGCAGACAATGCCCAGCCTCCCTCTGAGGACATCTTACTTGCACTACTTTTAGGAGTCTGACTGGAGGCTGCCCCATGGGTGTCTGTTCTCTGTGCTGCTTCAGTCCTGGCCTGCAGACATATGGGAGGGCCAGCATGGCCCTTCATGGGTGCTGACTGGCTTCAGTTCTGGGATGGGGACAGTTGGTCTTAGGGCTACAGCTTGCCCTACACAAGTGACCAGAAGCCCTGTATTTGGAGTCATTGGAGTTGTGTTAATAGTGGTTTCGCCCCATCTGGCCCTTTCTGCTTGCTCTCACTTAAGCAAAACCCAGAGAGGGGAGCAGAATACATTGGGTTTCCCAGTTCTCCCAGGTTACCTTGTAGCAACTGCTGAGACAGATGTCTGGACAGAGGAGGGCCCATTCCATCTGGCAAGGGAGACTGTAGAGTAGAGAGCCAGAAAGGCATCCTGGAGGAGGTGCCGAGCATCAGGGAGAAGTAGGACTCTGGGAAGGGCCTGCATGGGGCAGGCGATCAGAGCTTGGTCTCTAGAGAAAAGGACCGAATTTCAAATGCCAGCTCTATCTCTAGTGAGCTCTGGCGAAAGTTTCTTGCCCTTTCTGCACCTCAGTTTTCACATTTGTTAAAGTGGGGATCATGAGACCACATACTTCATAAAGCTGCTCCAAGGATTAAGTGAGTTAATATGTGAAAAGCGCTTTCAGCATTTCCTGACCCACTGGATGTGCTATTTCTCAAGTTCTTTGCATTTTAAGAAAATTAGATAAAGACAAACTACTCATTTACTTGATTATCCAAACCAGCAGGCAGTGTTTACCTTAGCACGAATTTTTTTTTAGTAATAAAAGAAGTAACATTTGATTTTAAAACATGCACAAAATACAGAAATTCACACTCTTCTCTTTACACATTCCTGAAAGCAATCATTGTTAACAAGTAACCATGTGTCTTTTTTTCTGTTTATATATTAGCAGACATACACACACATACAAACACGCATTTAAAAAAAAAATAAAGTGGTAGCAAAACAAAACCATTATATTTTTGTCTTTTATTTCCTGCAGAAGTCAGCCCTATCCACAGGCCATTACAAATACATCCACTTTCTTCTTTGTCATGGTCACATGATACCATTTCCTCATTCAGCCATTTTAATGATCCATTTTTCTTTTTTCAATTTTTTTTCTGTTAAAAACAGCATTGTTATGAACATGCTTATGCATTGACCTCTGAGCACTTTGTCCTTCCATAGGATGGACTCATCAAAGAGAAATGCCTTGCATTGCTTGTATGTGGGTATGTGCCATCAAATTGTTCTCCAAAAACATTTTCTGGTTTATGCTTCCACCAAAAAATGAAAGAATACTCAATTCTCCATATCCTTTTCATTATTATCAAAGCTGTGGTTCTTTGCCCTAGTGATAGATTAAAATCATATTTTGTCATTTAATATGCATGGATTTGTTAATTTTAAAGTTGAATTAGTCAGTTATTTTTCCTCAATTGACTTAAAAGACAATAAAAGATGTGCCAGATACAAGCATTTGAGATTTAAGTTAGAATGTGGTCAAGGCAGAGCAGAGGTGCTGTTCAAAGACGTTCCTCCAGGAGGCGCTTCACTGGGAACTTGACCAGAGGAGGGCACTTGTTATACACCCGTGTCAGAGGCATACGGGGCAATTGTACTGTGCAGTGGTTTGTTATTGTGTTAATTTTAAAGGGTAAGACACCCTCCCTAAACCCCTTTTTGATAAGGTATTCACTGGAAAGGAAGCTGGTCACACAAAAGTCCAGCATCTGCTCTTCAAACAGAGACTGTCAGGATTAGAACATCTCGAAGCCACGTGTCTTCAAATGCCTTTTCCCCTGGTGTACTCCAAATTCAAATGTGACTTCTCCCAGGAACCCTTCCTGACCTTTCCAAAGAGGAGAGACCATGCCCTGCTCCCAGCCTGTGCACCCTGTTGATGAATGTCATCTGTAACTTTCTGCCATTTCAATATCCCACGATAGACGGCCAACTATCTTCATTTCTCCACCGTCCAGGTCAGTACTGGGGATGTGAAAGGGGCCATAGGACTGAAATGATAGACCTGTTTGGCATATTCTGAAATAATCCCAAGGCCAAAGAAGGCTTTGGGGAGCAGTAGGAGAGGACTCTTTAGAAGGACTTCTGAAAAACTGATCCCCTGAGGTCTGGGACCTGTAGCCCTAATGTCAAGTGAAATCCCATGGGGTCCATGTAACTAGGAAGAGGAAAGCAGATTCTCCCTGCCAAAGCCACAGGGTGGAGCAGGTGTGGAGAGCAAGCAGGGTACCTGGTGTGTGGCTGACAGCAGGGAGAGGCTTCCAGGTGACTACAGGCATCAGGGGCAGGAGCAACATCTGCTCTGGCTGAATCTCTGTCTGATGGTCTGGCGGGGATTTCAGCAGACACACAAGGCAAGACTCAGGAGGCTGGTCTGCAGCTCCAGAGAAGAGATGGGGGTGACTTCTCCAGGCCAGCCAGCCCGTCTGTTGCAGCCAGGCCAGCAGAGGTCAGAGCCCTCTTGCCAGATGAACTGTCAGAGAACCCTATGCTTCCACACATACTCCGGTGTCATGGGGCTGCAAGCTTCTCTCATCCTTCCAGACATGGAAGGAGAAAATGCAAGCTCTAACCCTAACCCCAACCCTAACTCTAACCCTAACCCTAACCCTAACCCTACACAAATAAAAGCAAATGGAATATCACAACTGAGTGGCAGGCTGACTGTAGACAGCCACCCTGGAGCAGCAGGTGAGTCTGGGAGTCCCAGCTGAGGAGGCAGGTCTGCTGCTGCATCATTCTTCAGCTCTGGGGGAGATATTCCTGGGCCTGAGTTTGTCCCCTGTAAAGTTTCCCATCCTGCACCAAATCCTGAGCATGCTGGCTGCTCACTGCAGGGCAGAGTCCAGGTTCTAGACCTGATTCTCCTTGCCCTGGTCAGGATGGGCTTCGACCTTGGAAGGGAATCTGAGCAGTCCAGACCCCAGCAGCTCCCCTTGAGCCAGGAAGAAGAGACGTGGCCCAATGCACCAAGCTAAGATGCTCAACCCTATTTTCCTCTTCTGCCTCCAGATGCAGCTGGCATGTCTGCACTGCATCATCCCAGCTGCGGAATGTTCCTAGATCAGAGCCTTGCTAGATGTTCCTAGATCAAAGAGCCTGCTTTCATCGCAGGAGACTGAAGAAAGGAATCCCCACCAAATCTTAAATACCACCTGGCAAAGTCTGGGCCCATCCCATGAAGAAATCAAAAAGTGTCACTTTTGACTGCAGTCTTCTTATTCTATCCTGCTTGTGCAACAGCTGAATTCAGAGTTTTTAGCTGTTTTCTCATAAAAGAGCCTTTGTCCCTAAATCACCACTGTAATGCTGTGTATGCTTATGTAAAGCATCCGCACTTCCCCACTCCCCAGCATATTTCAGTGGCAAATAAGTGAGCTGCACTTTGTGGGTAAAATGATTCTGTTCTCCCCTCATTCTTTCCCTTCTTTGGGTATCTATTCTCTTCAAGCCCATGCCCAGCTGGGGATATCGCACGGAGACATGGAGCAGAATGAGCTCTTCACAAGAAACCAGAAAATACCCGCTGGTCATGGAGATCTCCTCTTTCTAATTAACCATGGAAATGAGGTCTGTGTTTTCATTCTCATTAAGATAATTATTCTGTTTCCAGAGGAAAAGTCAACTCTGCATGGTTTCAGTATCTTAGAGTGATGTCTCAGTGTCTGGGGTTCTTTGAGTCTCTGTAAGCCTCAAATGAACCCTGTAGGATGGGTCCTACCTAAAGATAGGGTCCAACTGTGTATGAAACTAGCTCTCCTATCAACAATGTTCATGTTCATTTGTTTAATCATTCATTCATTCAAACACTGTTAAAGGCCTCTATATGACAGTCCTTATCAGATGCCATCTGTTTCAGCACGTTTTTCTCATATTAAATTTACATTACACCTAAGGAGAAAGTCATGTTGTTGTGCAAGCAACAACAGTTTTGGAGTCTCAGGGTGGAGTCCTGACTGTCATTTGCTACAATAATGACTTCAGGCAGATGGTTAAGTTTACTTGACCGTATCCATGTCTCAATAGCATCTTTTTATATTCGATTCATTTGAATCAAGATCTGTAATCACATGTAATTGGTTGTTGTGTCTCTTGGGGTTCATTTAACCTGGGAGAGTTCCTTCTTCCCCTTTTTTTCCCCTGGGGGAAAGGCTTTTTAAACTTGTAGTTGATGTATCATTTGCCCCTAGAATATCTCGCTTTGGCTAATCACTTTTTAGTGTGCTGTTTAAAATGTTTCTGTAATCAATTTCCAAAAATGGACATTGGTTCTAAAGACTCAGTGAAAGATTTGGTTCAATTTTGGGGGCATGTGTGCTTTTTCCTCCACCGTCTCAGGAAGTACATAAATTCCAGTTGTACTGCTGTCAACCTGGCCCAGTCATGAAAACGCCCCTCAGCAACTCCTCACCTGCAGGCCTGTGCAATGATTATGGTATCTTGGATCTAGCAGCTCACTTGTGGCTGCAAAATAGTGATATTGTAATTTTATCATTGTTTTTGAATTTATAAGCAGGCATGTTTTCATAAAGAAATTTTTCATCAAATATTTAGCAATCCCGAAATATACTTTGCATAGGAAAAGCAAGGTGAATTTTGATTTTTCCCTCCTCCTTTTCTTTAATTTTCAGAGGAATGAGTGGTTACCTTAGCAACCACCAATGACAGTTGATTTTTTTTATTTTAATTTAAGTGTCCTTGTGAAATTATAAATGCCTTTTAATCAACACCAGTCAGACTCTTTTAGATGCTCAAATTGTTGCCTTGTCCTATGTCTAGTTGACACAACCACAATGGCTGGAGGCTTCTTCAGTTTGAAGGATAGCCATTTTTTAGGCTTTTCCTACATAGTTCCTGACTAATAAATGGACTTAGCCATTTTTCTGACAAGTCCAGATTATTTTTAGTGGAAAATTGTGTTTAGAGAACATAATCCAGATGTGAGGGTGCTCATGACTCTAAACTGTCAAAGTTTCTGGGCATTTTTACTGGACTGAGATAGAAAATACAGACAATAATTTTTTTAAAAAAGAAAATCAAATCATTAATTTATACTGATTTCCAATTTAGATTTAAGTCTATTGGGATTTTCCTGAACTTCTTTGGTATTACACTTGCATGTGTTTTCTATTATGCTAGAAATCCTGACTTCAGTAACATTGATATAATTTGTATACTTTATTTTATTACACAATTTATAATTTGTATACTTTGTTTTATTATACAAATAATTGATACAATTTGTATACTTTTATTATACAAATACTCATAAGATCATTTCAAAATAATATTGAGTCTACGAGTAAAATATCTGAATGCAATCTTTTTGTACCTCTTGGAGGTACAATTGAGAAATTGAATTTAAAGCCAATTATAATGATTTTTTTTCATGTGTATATGCCACCAACTTGAAACACAGTTTATTTCAGGTTGTTTTCAAATTTTTATGGTTTTATTTTCTTTATGCTTCAATTTAAAAGAATTGTTTTAAAATGCATATGGTTTCAAAATTTAATGTATAAAATATGATGTATTCAGAAAGTTTTTTCTCATTTTCCTTTGGTATTCTCCCTCCTTTATAGGTAACCATTTTAATTCATTTTTGATGTATTGTTCCATTTGTTTTGTTTCATATTTCCATTTATATCGAACAGAAATATTTTTAGAGTGTCATTCTGTTCTTTGTGATTTTATTTTAATTTAAAAATATGTCCTGGCAGTGAGTCCCTTTAGAGAGAATAAAGAATGATCCCTTATTTCCTTGTACTTCCCTACTTCTCCCAGTGTGTGCTTGTACCTAAGGGGTCCCACAAGTACCTGCGGAGGGACATTTGGGCTGATTTCAGCCTTTTGCTATTATTACTAATATCTCATTGGATGACCATCAGAAGATGTTTGCAAGAGAATGGCACGATCTAATTTACATTTCAAACTATTACTCTGCTTAACATGTGATTTCTACATTGAGGGCAAATTAGAAACAGGGAGACCAACTGGGAAGCCACTGCTTATGCCCAGGCAAGTGTCAATGGGGGGTTGTGCCAGGGTGGGGGCCATGGAGATGGAGCATGATGCCAGATTTCCATGACATTTAAGGGGAAGTACCAACCAGCTCAACAATATGGTAACAGGATCACTGCAGAGAGAAAAAGACCTTCAATTTGTTCTTGGAGCTCTGCCACATCCCAGGCCCACTCCTGATCTCCACACTCCCGTGTCCTGGCTTCCAGCCACAGGGCAGGGAAATGTGCTCAGTACTGGGGTAGAAGTCCTCTGTGTCTATTCCTTCTCTTTTCTGAGCCTGGGCCCTAGCATCTGCCTGCTGTCTGCTGTCCTCAACCAGAGAAGGCCCAAAGAGATTCAGCAAAGAGATGTCTTTTGCCCCAGCTGAACATAGCCTCTCTATCTTTAAACAAAATCCTTAACACCTTAGCAGGAAGGAGCTGCATTTGATACAGTGGGTGGGCACTTGCCTTAAATCTCCCAATAGGCAAAGTTTTCTATAGCAGGGGTCCCCAAAACCCAAGCCCCAGACCAGCATGGGTCTGTGGTCTGTTAGAACCTGGGCTGCACAGCAGAAGTGAGCAGTGAGCCAACAAGCAAAACTTCATCTGTATTTGCAGCCCCTCCTCATCACTCACATTATCTGCCTCCTGTCAGATAAGCAGCATCATTAGATTCTCATAGGAGCACAAACCCGACTGTGATCTGTACATGTGAGGAATCTAGGTTGCATGCTCCTTATGAGAATCTAGTGCCTGATGATCTGAGGTGGAGCTGAGGCAGTGATGCTAGTGCTGTTTCTCATCATCCCCAGATGGGACTGTATAGTTGCAGGAAAACAAGCTCAGGGCTCCCACTGATTCTGCATTACGGTGAGTTTTATAATTATTTCATTATATATTACAGTATAATAATAATAGAAATAAAGTGCATAATAAGTGTAATACGCTTGAATCATACCAAAACATTTCCTCACCACTCTGTTCCATGGAAAAATGGTCTTCCATGAAACTAGTCCTTGATGCTAAAAAGGTTGGGGACCACTGTTCTATAGAACAAAAAGTGGCCTGGCCCAAGGACCAAGCTCAGGCCTACCCATGGTGAATATGGCTGGCTGTCCTCTAAGATTAGCGCTTCCTTCTTTACTGTGTCACAGTGTTGCTGCACAGCCAGAAGCTACATTCCCAAATTGCCCTTGCAACTAGTTAAGGCCCTATGACTAGTTCTCACCAATGTATTTTGACTAGAGATGAAATATGGCATTTCTGGGAGGAAAGAGCTTCTCTGTCCCTCTGTTTCCTTGTAAACCAACTAAAAGCAAAGGTGGCCATGGTCCCAGGGGATCACACAGCCCCAGATGCAGGAGACTTTGTCCTTGAATCATCATATGAAAGGCCGCCACATGAGACAGAAACACCCACTGCATTATGCAACTGATGTTTGGGGGTTTATCTCTTAAACCAGAATGTAACATTCTAACTAATGCAGAAAGTGCCTAATAGCACTACAGAAACTCCTGACATTTTAAAAATAACTTCTTCTATGTGGACAAATTCCACTGTGACACCTGACCCACTGTGTTTCAGCTGTCTGTTAATTGGTTCTGTCTCTACCAGATGATGAAGCCCTCCAGGGCAGGACTGGGGGTCTCCAGATTCCAGCACAGCACATGCTCCAAAAAAATTGCAAGTGGAAATGAGGGACCCATTAGAACAAAATAACTTTTATACATTACTTTTTAAATAAGAAGATAGAAAAAAATGATATAAGAAAAACAGCTTTCTGCTAGATAATAGCAGAATCCAAAATAGGTGAGAAAACTGATCTCAAGCCAGGCAGAACCAGTCAACATCCCAAGAAGGAAACTTCTGGTTCATGACAGTGGAATCAACGGCCTAATGAGGTCTCATGACAGGGCCAGGACTTGAGAGAGAAAACCAGGTGAGTGCAGGTGGGCACCTGGGAAGGGAGAAAGAATGTGTCTGCCTCACATAGTAGGAGGCGGCAATGTGATCCCCATGCTGCAAACCCAGGATGGTGCCATAACAGCAAACCTGTTCTCCCTCCTGCCCACTGGCTGCGATCAAAACGGTGCAGCCCATAAATCCCAAAGCTGCTTGTCCACTCATGTCGCCTTTCTCACAATTGTGCCCCTGAAGGAGGCATGGGCCTGCACACGCTGTGATCCCTTCTCCCTGTATCCTGTGTGAGTCTGCTGGGGGCATGGTTCTCTGGGCTGCCTTGATTTAGATTACTTTTCCATTCTTATGACTTCCCTGAGGAGTGTGGAACAGAGACCCTGGGGAAGAACAGGTGCATGCCCTTGAGAGGACAACATAGAAAGATAAAATGACTTGCCTGCCTGGATCTTGGTGATAAAGCCACAGCTTCCTTCTAGGTCTTCATAAACACATAAGTGCACAAACAGAAACCCATTGCTGCATGGGGTGCAGAGAAAAATCCCAGTAGTTCCTTTATTGTTTACTGTATCAGTGCTTAGTAACCCTGAGAGGTAGTTCCATTTTCATTCCTTTTTTTTTCTTCTTCACAAAAGAGGAAACTGAGGCAGGAGCATTGCTATCCCTTGTCCTGGGCTTGGGAATGTGACCCACAGTCACTCTGGTTGGCATGTTGAGGCTGGCACCCTGCCAGTCAGGGAAAGGACTGTGAGTCATCTTGGGCCACATTGGAGTGGGAGGACTGAGCTACTTGCTGTTCCGACTTCTGACATGTGATAAAACAAAACAAAACAAATGCAAGCCCTTAGATTATCTGATTTGTGGTTTAATTATGTGTCTTTGGAGATGATTTAGGGGCTTAAGAAGCAGCACAGTCTCTCCTAGCTGTCCTCAGCCTCAGCAGTTCTGTGCTGGAGCCTCTGATCCCACCTCACCCCAGCAAGAGCCACCAGCCCTACATACTCAGTCTCCCTTAAAGAAGGGTTGTGCCCAGGATTGTGCAGAAAGCAAGTACCAATTCTGACCCTGGACACAGTTATGTAGCAGCCATGGCTGAGCCTAGAGCAAGAGACCACAACAGCTGACCCTGGGGGTCAGACAGCCTCAGCCATGCTGGCCACTGCAGGGCTGTGATCTGACCAGATTAGGGACAGAGGACAGTTCCTGGGACAGTGAGGAGGGCATGAGGTCTCCTAGATGTTTGGGGAGAGGAAGAAGTCTAGGCCCAGAAAATGGTCTATTTGGCAATAGATTACAGTCCCAGAGATAGAAATGTTAAGAGGACCTGGATTAGTTGACTCAAATGCTTTCTAGATCTGCATGAATGCCACACACTCAATGAGCTTCTGGAAATACATAATTTAGTTGTCCCACCTCTCATTCCGGGCTGCCTCCACAGCCCTGGCGGGCCTCCCCATCTCCTTCTCCTCCCTCTCCTACTCCTCTGTACCCTGTTCTTCCTATGGTACTAACCCCTTGTCCTTAGCTGCTGGGTCCATTCAGGCCTCAAAGCCCATGTGACCCTGGCTGCTCCAGGATGCCATCTCCTAATTTCTCTAGTTGGTCTTGAGTGTGACTCTTTCTGGGACCCCACATTCCCAGAAGCAGTTGGGCATTTAAGGTCACAGTTTGCATTTCCTGCAACTTCAGGCATTTAAGGTCCACAATTTGCGTTTCCAGCAACCCCAGAGTGGAAAGGAGAGGAATGGTTTGTCAGGCCTATGTGCTGGGAGACACGAGGTATGCCGATAAGTGCCCAAGCATACAATCAAATTATAGCTTGTCATATATCTAGTGAGGTGCCCTAGGCTGCAGGGAGGGGCAGAGAGAAGGGCAAGTCAAGGTCCCAGAGATCCCAATCTCAAAGAAACAAGGCATGTGAGGGAAATCACACAGCATTTGTCTTTCTGCACCTGGCTCACGACACTTAGTATGTCCTCCAGGTTAATCTATGTTGTAAATGGAGTGATTTTTTTCATGGCTGAATAATATTCCATTGTGTGTGTATCACATATTCTTTCTCTAGTCTTCCATTGACAGACACTTAGGTTATTTCCATATCTTGGCTATTGTAAATAATGTTGAAATGAACATGGGAATATAGACTTCTCTTCAAGTTACTTATTTCAAAGTTTTGACTACATATAAGTTTTATTTGTCAAGTATACCTCAATAAAGCTAAAGGATGGAAGAGGAAGCAAGGAATGAAAATGGGACAAATAAACACTAAAACAATCCTTCAGATGCCCTGAAACAAAGGAATGAATTGATTAGTCAAGACTCTACTGACCCTAGTTCAGTGGTTCTCAAACTTTTTAGTCTGAGGGATTCTTTCCACTCTTAAAAATTAATGATGACCCAAAAAAACTTTCATTCCTTTGGGTTGTATCTATTGATATTTACAATGTGAGAAATTAACATTGAAACATGTTTGAAATGTTTGCTTATTTATTCATATGAAAGTTGTAGTAAACTCATGACATGTAAACATAACCTATTTTTAATGAAAATTAAATGTTTTCTAAAACAAAGCAAAAGTTAGGGAGAAGAGTGGAATTGTTTTATATTTCTGCAGATCTCCTTAGTGTCTGATTTAATAAAAGACAGATGGATTCTCATATTCCCTTCTGCATTCAAACTGTTGCAATATGTTATTTTGGGTGAAATTACAAAGACAATTCAGCCTTACACAGATATATAGTTGAAAAATGGAAGAGTATTTTACAAGACTTTTCAGATAATTATGGAGAGTCTTGTTTGACGTTACATCAAAACTTAACAAATGGTAGGTTTTTAAAAGATAGTTGCTATGTGGCATCTGAAACTACATCAATGATTTTTTTGTATTCTACTACATTAAATAAACTGGCCTATCATTGAATAGAACTTTTATACATTCATTGTTTTGTAAGATCATGCATTGGCTATTTGAAAATATTAGTTTACTGAATTATGAAGATCTTCCAAATATTAACACATTATATTATTGATATAAAAAACATATTCTTTAATATCACTATTTAATTAATCAGAAAAGTTTTTAAATATTGAAAAACTGTCAATATCTCAATAACAGACACAAGTTCTCTAAAATTTCAATTTTTTTATAATATGTCGAGTTTTATTATTATTATTAAAAGCTATCATTGTTTTCCTGGAAGTGATAGGCTTATTTTTTTATTTTAAAAAAAAGTCTGCAGCCAGGCTCAGTGTAATCCCAGCACTTTGGGAGGCTGAGGTGAGTGGATTGCCTGAATCCGTGGGTTTGAGATCCACCTGGGCAACTTGGTGAGATCTCATCTCTACAACAAATTAGAAAAATAATTAGCCAGGCATGATAGCATGCACCTGAAGTTCTGGCTACTTGGAAGGCTGAGGTAGAAGGATCACCGGAGCCCAGTAGGTCAAGACTGTGGTGACCAGGAGCATGCCACTGCACTCCAATCTTGACTTCAGATGACAGAGTGAGACTCCAACTAAAAAAAAAAAGTCTGTTAAATAGTCATAGTTTGTGTTATTACAGGCATTCTTTCAAGGAAAAAAATGTGTTACATTAAAGAAAATGGCTAGTTCAGCTTGTAACTCAAATAGTAATGCAAGTGTTTTTTTGAGGCAACCAGGTTACTTGTGTGTGCAGCACAAACCTCCTATGTGTACTTTCCATTTTATCAAACATAATATATTGTTTAATGTGTACTCTGAGGTCAAGATTTTTACTGCTTCATCAAGGACAATCTTTGTGTGTGTGTGTGTTTGTTGGAGTATTACTCCATTGTCCAGGTTGGGGTGCAGTGGCATGCTCACAGCCACCCCAGCGTCAACCTGCTGGGCTCCAATGATCCTTCTGCCTCAGCCTTCCAGGTAGCTGGAACTACAGGCACATGCTACCATGCCCAGCGAATTTTTGATTTATTATAGAGACGAGGTCTCACCAAGTTGCCTGGGTTGGTCTTGAAGTCACAGGCTCAGGCAATCCACTCACCTTGGCTCCCAAAGCTCTGGGATTACAGGCTGAGTCACCAAGCCTGGGCCATCAAGGACATTCTTAAGTGAAATTTGTACTTTCCCATCTTACCTTTGTCTGTCTGCCTGTCTGTCTGTCATCTATTGTCTATGTACTCACCTTACTACAAGCATGTATGGTGAAGAAGATAATGACAGGGACACATTTTGGAGACACTGCTTTAATTTTTACCAAAGCATTGTAAGTTTTACTTACCACCATCATTTTTGCACATCAATGCAAATGTCAACACCATGAAAAAAAAAATAACTTTTTAGTAAGATTATGAAAGTAGTTATGACCTTATGAATACCCTGAAATTTTCTCTGGCACCCCCAGGGATCCACAAAAGACAATTTGAGAAACTCTGTCTTCAGTGATATAAGAAAAGACATGAACATTCACCAAATGACTAGTATTACTCCAAAATACTAACATGCTACAGCTGGCACCTGGCATCTCACCCTTTATGGGCAAACAAGAGCCATTTCTCCACATTCAGAATAGTCTTTCTTTCTCTCTTCCTTGTTGTTTGCTTTGCTTTGTTTCTTTTCTTAGAAAACCCAGATTCCTGGCCAGGAATCGTGGCTTATACTTTTGGGAAGATGAGGTGGAAGGACCACTTGAGGCCAGGAATTTGAGACCAGCCTGGGCAACATACTCCATCTCAAAAATAAAAAATAAGTAGCTAGGCATGGTGGTGTGCATCTGTAGTCCCAGATTCTCAGGAGACTGAGACAGGAGAATCTCCTGAGCCCAGGAGTTTCAGACTACAGTGAACTGTGATTGTGCCACTGCACTCCAGCATAGGCAACAGAACAAGATACTGTCTCAAAAATAAATAAATAAATAAAGCCCAGATTTCCACCTTTCCCAATCACTCCTGACTCCAGGAGCTCCTCTCTTTGAGCAGGGATACTCACAGCACCACTGTGTCTGGGTGTCTCTGCAGCCCAGCAGTGCCCAAGCCTGGCCTTTACCCCATAGTTCTTATGTCTCACCTGGGGATTTATGTTCACCCCTGATATTCTTTCCTGAGACCCATCCATGTTTAAAATTCTACATTTATTTCTTGAGACAGTGTCTTGTTCTGTTGCCTATGCTGGAGAGCAGTGGCACAATCATAGTTCACTGGTGTGCGGTGGCACAATCATAGTTCTCATTTAGGCATGGAAACTAACCTAAGGGACACAGAGAATTAATGTGAAACCTCTGAGATGCTAATACTCTCATGGGGAGAAAGCTCCATGACTCAGCACTTCCAAAATAAACAACATGATAAAACCCACCAGAAGGGACCAGGATGCTGAGCAAGATGCAAATGACCCTAACCCTAACCCTAACCCATACATCCTGGACACCAAGTGCTGGGGTGGAGAATAGAGGGCCACTCTGAGAAGACACTTCCGAAATGCTCCCTGGGGAAGATGGGTTGCTCAGGTGTATATGGAGAGGGTGCATTTCAGTAGAGAGGGTGCATTTCGGTAGAGAATGGGATCTGCTCCACCCCTCTGGATCCCATTATCTCCACATTCTCCCCTCATAGGGAACAACAGATGCCAACATTCCCCCAAATCTCCCCCCAGACAAGAATACTGAGGATCATGTCAGGCTGCCCTTTACTTCTCCCCTCACATCCAATCAGATACCCTGTTCTGGGGATTTTCTCCCCTTGTGTTTCTGGAACCCATTGCCATTTCCCCTAAGCCAAGATTCCCATTTCAGGACATACCTATACATTTCCTTTATATATTTTTTGACAAGCACACATCCCTAAGCTCTACCTGTATAAGCTTTGATCTGATCTGTCCAAGTGGTGTCTGGGTAGTGGTGTTTTTTACATTTCTCAAATGATTCTGATGTGCACTGGGGACTGATCTCCGGCTCTAAGCCTTCATCACTACCAAGCTGGAGTGACAACAGCCCCCTTGTGGGCAGGTGCAGTTTGTCTTCCTCTCCAGCCCTGAGCCTCTGCCTTCTACCATGCAAGCCCCTACAGAGCATCCTTCTTTTATTTAATTGAGGAGTAATTTACACACAATAGAGTCTGCAGATATTTAGGGTATAGCTCAATGAATTTGTATGTATGTCTACACCCATATAATCATGACGCTCCTCCAAATCAGCGTCTTTGTGGTTCCAAGTACACCGGAGCCTCCACATGCCCCTCCCAGCCTGTACCCCTGCACCTCTGTGAGCATAATGTAGTGGCCTGGATTTGGACCCTGCTGTAGGCAAAGGCTTCTCTCTGCCTGGCTCCCTCATATAACACCTGACTGTGGAATCTTCCCATGTGGTTACTGTGCTAGGAGTCCATTCTTTGTTCTGTTGCACAGTCTTTCTGCACGTGGACCATAACACATGGAAATCTACCCAAATCAAGCCTCTGTTGCGCCTGCAATGGTCAGACTACATGCAGCACTTAGAATCCACAGTTTCATTTTATAGATACCAACATGGAATGTTCTCAGACACAGTGCTTAAGGGAAAAGAAAAGGAATGTGCTAGATAACACACTCCCATTTACATGCATCTAGGTTCATGTTTTTAAAACAGTGGCACACGTTCTATCAACAATCCATCCATGTAGAAAGACACATGAAACACACTAGAACAGTTGTCTCATGGAGGGAAGAAGGGAAAGAGAGTGTGAATAGGGATCAGGAAAGAAACAAATAGTAGAGGAGTATTGTCCTCCATATTATATCTCCAGCGTTCAGCCAGCCAGTTGCTCTCTTCAACCATTCTAAGGTCCCCTCTGTTCTCAGGATGAAGTCTTTAATCCTCTTGGAATGCAATGGAATCCTACCACTTCCTAATGAGTTTTTGTCTAGTCATTGGGAAAAATAAACTATACTTTCCAAATCAAGCCCTGGTTGCTGACTGCCCCTTGACATTTGCATGTGTTTTTCCATCTGCCTGAGATCCCCTCCTACCACAGCACTCCCTCCATGTTTCCCGCTTTGACAACAGTCCATGCTTCAAGCGGACTTGAGTTTGATAGTGTCCCAGGCCTCCTGGCTCAGCACCTGTGTCCGCCTTCCAACCTCTCCCTTCTTGTTGTTTCTCCAACCACCTCCTGAGGCTGAGGTCCTGGTCTGGATACTGGAAGTATTTGAAGATCCTCCACGTGATGACTAAAAATAGCACTCAGTAGTTTGGAGAGGGGAGAGGGAGTACAGATCCAGAGAGTGGCTCTTTAAGATGGAGCTCCTCAACTGAGGCTGGAGGGTCAGACTGTGCTGAATTGCCCTGGGGAAGTGGGGAGAGGAGTGTCAGCAGATTGTGGCACAAGAACCCAAGACTCACTGTAGCTGGGGCCAGGTCTTTGGAGTTTGCACTGTAGAAGGAATTGTTTTGCATCTCTGCCTAGCCTTTAACCAATTTCATTAAGTGAAATGCAGCAAACTTGGTTCCTGCTTTGAGGTGGACTCTCAAACTCAGCCTGCAGGATCTGAGCTTTCTTCCAGCTCAAACTTCGCTACTCAACCCTTGACATGGGACAATGGCTGAGTTTTCAGTACTTCAATGCTGGTCAAATTGAAATGTGAAATTTTAGTTTTCTTTTTAGACAACAACTGAGGGGCAGCTTGATCTGTCTGGACCTGAGGGCTATGGTCAGGCTAGGCCTGGGTTCTCAGAACAGCCACCTGATGGCTGCACCAACCTGAGCATGTCTCTCTGCATTTTTTGAGTCTCTGCTTCTCTGCTCCTTCATCATACTGATAGTTGTCCTGAAGGCTGTTGTGGGGCCACAGGTAATTCATTTCAAGCGATACAGAGCAAAACCCCTTGTCTATTTATACACTTGTTAGATTACTTCTATTGCAAAGTGTTCTTATTTTAAGATATGTTTAGCATTTATTCCGCATTATGTAGGAAAGTTGTCAGTGTCTAATTCCAGTACTAATTTCCATCGGGTATTTCAGTGTGGAGAGAGTCAACATGACAGAGATAGTTTATTTTGATTTTTTCCCTGCATGTATTTATTTGATGCATTCTCTTTGAAAAATTGAGATTCATTTGGTTTAGGGCCAAATAATAACTTAGCTGAAACAGGGCATGCTTTTAACATCACTTGATGTCCAGCAACATGACTTGAACTCAATTAAGTTGGTTCTAGGACACCTTTCCATTTGTGTTTCATAATGGAAAGTGGAGTAAATGAAAAAGCAATCAGTATAAATATGTAAAATGGACACTCTCATAATCACCAGATCATTGCTGGAAATTAAAAAGCAAGCACACAGGTCCATGGTTTCCTTGTGATGCTCTACTGGGCTGCACAGACTTGAATTGGGTGCTAATTAAAGTTGTGCAATAATGGAATCAATGGAGTTTGATTACCTTGCTGAATCTCAATATGAGAGAGTACTATCCTCATGACAATGGTTAATTTTCTTATTGAAGTTCAAATGTATAGAGACCAGGACTTTTATTGATAAATGGTCAGAAGCCTACGTGCTCATTAATTTCCACTGACCATCTTAGGCAAGGTAAAAATGAATGCACAGCCATGGATGGAATTAAATACATTTTTCATCATCCATGAACCTTGAGAGAGAAAAAGGCTATAGTGACCTTAATAAGGAAGAAAGGAACTTTGTGGCAGCCATGTTTTTCATATCCATGCAGGCTGGGCACAAAGGCTAGGGGTCTTTAAGGTCTAACTATCTGCCTCTGGGAAAAGACAGGAACAAGAACGTTTTCAGATAGTGGACATGGGTATTGGGGTGTTTTCAAGAACTCAGTAGTGTGGTTCTACCACTTCCTCACCAAGTGGCACTTGACAGACCTGACTTTAAAGATCTTTGCCTCAGTCTCTCGATATCTAAAAGTCAAAGGAAAAGCAATTTCATACAGGTTCTCTGATAATGAGATGGGACTTCAGAACCCTGCCAGACTTGGCACAGCTGGAGAAATGGAAGTGTTAGTCGTTATTTATGTCATCATCATTGTTGTTATTTGTAAAATTACTAATGTATCGAGAGACTTGAATATCCCTCCTCCTGAACATTACCTCCTGCAGGAAGACTGAGTGGCTTCCCATCTCTGGAAAGTGACAAGACAGTCACCAAATCTTTAGCCATGTAAATATTCAATGTAACAGTCCAAGTTCCCTAGCCACATAGATTCCAACTCTATCATAAAACAAGTGTCCTATGAATGAGTTGCAGCTGAGACATAATGTTAGTCATAGCCCTGGCTGGAAATAATGATTATTACAGACAGTTAATGTAGTCTCTACTCACAAGGGTAAGAGAGGGCTAAGGAAAGCACACCTGGCCAACAGCAGAGTGACCTTTACCTTCTCTTGCTTGAAGAGGCAAAGGGAGGACTACTTCCCACACCCTGGAAAAAGTGATGCAATTATAGGATGCCATGGCAGGAGTAAGCCTTCTGTAGAGGGACACAGACAGTCATAGTGTCAACCCATGGGACACACCCTAAGTGGTCAATGTCAGGCTTCATCCTTTCCCATCCTATGTGATCTTTCTTGTGCCTCATTGTACCTGGAAAACAGAGGGCATCCAAACCTGTGAGAAAGCTTACACAGGCCAAACTCTCTGGACCTGGAGTAGGGTAGAGGGATGGAGAACTGAGCTGGAGGGGCCAGTGAAAACATCTGACACAGACACACTCATGTGTTGACCCCTGACAGGAGCCCCCAGGGATACCTCAGTTTCTTCTTAGTTCCTGAGTGGTAGGCAGCTGCATTTAAGTCTGTCTGTGTGCACTTTCTCAAGTGTACACAATACCAGTCATTTGTGGGAGCCTAGGGTTCAGGATGACTATGCCCAGCACTGCATTTTTTTTCCTAGAATCCAACCATTCTAGAATGTTTCCTAACAGGGGAAAAGGTTTTTCTTTGCTGATTTCATCTCCTCTTCAAGAAGGGGCTTTGGGGAAAACACACTTCTCTAATTACCTGGGATAAATCCAAAATCTAAGGCATCTTCTTGACAAACTTGGGTGGACAAAGGTTAGGGATTGGCATCGGGAGCTCCAACTGAGGAGATGTTGCTGCACAGCAGAGTCACACCTATTGTTTGGCAAAGGCTCAGCTTTGATGTTTATGTTGTAAAGGGACAAGAACGTAAGGGAAGAGAGAGAAGAGCTTTATGGAGGAATTGAGTCTGCTGCATGCCTTCATCGCTTGGCCTGCATTCACTGGTCACTAGAACTCTTTCATACAGCAGGGGTGCCTTAATTGTCAGAGCTCAGAATAGCTGCAACTGTGTGCTGAACTTAGCTCTGTGTGTAATTATATGGGTGTATAATGATGTGTATATGTGTATGGTTGTGTCTGTGGTTGTATGTGATGCGTATGTGATGTGTGTGCATGTGGTTGTGTATGTTGTTTGTGTGTGTCACATGCTCCCCCCAGATGTGTGAGACAGAACACAGGCCCCAAGGAATTTACCATCTAGTCCAGTTGGGGATAAGTAAGATGTGTCCCTACCTGGGCCTGATGAAGGCTTCAGGCCTGAACTATCACCAGTGCTGGCAGGAGGAGGCCAGAGGACCTTGCAGAGGACAAGGTGCCTGCACCACCTTCAGGAACCCTCCTGAAGTCCTGGAATCTGACTTGAACAGGAGACCTTCACCTCCCTCTTAATCCTCTTCTCAAACTGTTTCACAAGAATTCAAATCCAAAGCAAAGCTGATCATAGCATGAACCCGTAAATGCTTACCTAGACTTGCTGGTTGTTAAGGTCTACCGACACCCTTTTTACACCCCCTTCTTAAATGTTCTGGAACATTTGAAATCAAGTTGCAAACACTCTGTCACTTCCCTGCTCCACTTGAGCCTGCATCTCAAAGCAGCAGGTATTCCCTGACAGGACCATGTACTGCCACCTCACCTTGGGAAATTAAAATGGGTACAATCATAGCAGCATACAGTCCAGATTCAAATATTCCTCAAAATGTCATGTACAACTATTTTCTTTTTTTTAAATTTATTTTAAAATTGTGGAGTACGGTTAAGGGTTAGGTATACAAATATTCGTTGTGAAGGTACCCTCGTTGATGAGGTGTGACCCTCCTTCCCCAGGCAGATATCAACTACCATTAATCCCAACTCCCTGCCCCCACCCCCTGTAGTTTCCTACCACTGTCAATCCTTTTCTTATAGTATTATGGTAGTTGTTCAAAGTCCACTTATGAGTGAGAATATGTGATACTCAGATCTTTGTATCTTTCAAAGATCACTCAGTACTATAAACTCTAATTCGATCCAGGTTGCTGCAAAATTCATGATTTTGTTCTTCTTTATGGTTACGTAATATTCCATGGTGTAAATGTACCACATTGTTTTTAGCCAGTCCTCTTTTGATGGACAGTGCAGTTGGTTTCATGACCTTGCAATTGTGAACAATGCTGTGATAAACATACGTGTCCAAGTATCTTTTTCATAGAGTGATTTGAGTTTTTCTGGGTATATTCCAGTAGGGGGATTGCGGGGTCATATGGAAGGTCGATTTTTAGAGCTTTTAGGAATCACCACACTGATTTCCACAGAGGCTGTACTAGTTTACACTCTCACCAACAGTGTAGAAGTGTTCCCTTTTCACCACATCCTCTCTGGCATCTGTTATTTTTTGAGTTATTGATGATGGCCATTCTGACTGGAGTAAGGTGGTAT
>CAUYQG010264702.1:0-57515 GCA_963574415.1 Tarsius wallacei
GGAGTCTCACTCTGTCGCCCAGACTGGAGTGCAGTGGCCGCTCCTGGCCACCGCAGCCTCGACCTGCTGGGCTCCGGCAATCCTTCCGCCTCAGCCTTCCAAGTAGCTGGAACTACAGGCGCGCGCTACCACGCCCGGCTAATTTTTTTGATTTATTGTAGAGATGAGGTCTCGCTTGCCCAGGCGGGTCTCGAACCCGCAGGCTCAGGCAATCCACTCACCTCAGCCTCCCAAAGGTGCGGAATTACAGGCTGAGCCACCGAGCCCGGTTTATGTGGTTATTTTAATGGCCAGCATTTAGAGAGTACATGCTATGTGCTTTATTTGCGTTGTTTCATTTTATCTCTACAACAACCCTATCGGTGCATTGATCTCATCTAGTGTCTGTGGAAACTGAGGCAGGAGAGGTTGAATAACTTGCTAAGTCCACACAGCTAGTAAGTAGCATATCCAGGATTGAAATGCAAGTAACTGAGTCCCAGAGCCTTTGTTGCCACACTGTAGTTTTTATGTACCACTACTTTTACAAGAGAGTGACACATAAGAACTCTTATCATAAAGGAAAGCTCTGGGCTCCCTTTCTCCCTTCTCACCCTCTCCTAGGAGTTAAGGGCCTGACACAGGGCACAATATAGGATTTACTTCCTTACTGCTTCAGACGTGTCCTGCGATGTCCAACTTCCTGTCTGTATTCACGCTATTCCTGGACTGTCTGTCCCAGTCTCTGCAGTGTGAATATCATTTGGCTTTGAGTGGCGCCACCTCCACAGAGCCTTTTGCGATACCTCCAGAATGAAGGAGGTGTCACATTCACTCACTGCCTCCTCTCTGTGTGCGCAGTTCTCCTCTGAACATTGGTTGTGGGATCATCGCCTTCCACTTTGCATTATCTTCAGTCATGCAGGTTTTCTGTCTCTAGCTTTTTAAGATCAGGAATGACTTTTTTTGAGTTGGGGTCTCACCCTATCGCTTTGACTGGGGTACAGTGGCACAATCTCAGTTCACCGCAGCCTAGACCTCTTGGGCTCGGGCGATTCTTTGACCTCAGCCTCGGCATTTTATATTAAGGAGGACCCTTTGGTGTGGCTGATATGACACAGCTATTGTGATGCATGCAGGTCTTATTGTATCCCCTGGTAACTGGACAGAGACATTTTTGGTGATGGTCAAATTTCTAAATCTCGCCCATCCCTGACGATAGCAATAGCTTTGTTTTAACTGAGCACTTATTTTGTTTTAAGCACTGTGCTGATAAAGTGTAGATTTTTGCTCCCTCTAAATCTCATGTTGAAATGTTATCCCCAATGTTGGAGGTGGGGCCTAGTGGGAGGTGTTTGGGTCCTGAGGGTGGATCCCTCAAGGAAGGCTTGGTGCCCTCCGTTGGGTAATGAGTTCTCACTCTATTAGTTCATGTGAGAGTTGGCTGTTTAAAAGAGTCTGGCACCTCCTTCCCTCTCTTCCCTTCTCCTCTTTTTGCCTTCTGCCATGGGTAGAAGCTTCCTGAAGCCCTTACTAGAAGGAGATGCTGGTTTTGTGCTTTTTGTACAGCCTGCAGAACCAACAGCCAAATAAACCTCTTTTCTCTGTGAATTATCCAGTGTCAAGTATTCTTTTGTAGCAACACAAACGGACTAAGACAAGTGCTGGACACTTGATGTGTCATATTTGTTTCTCCTGATCTTGCAGTGGGCCTATGAGACAGATTTGTTCTTAACCCTATTTTACACAAGGGAAACAGGGTTCAAGGGCACAGGCTGGTAAACAACATTGTCTGGACTCGAAATCAGATCCCACAGTGAAGCTGGGCTCTAACTCCATCCATCCCCCACTACCCCAGTGTCCTCCGTTGTGTCCATTCCTGATTCATTCAGCTCCTGTCCCCCTTCTTAGCACCAGCACATTCCTGAGTGTGGGGGCAGCTCGGAGGAGCTTGTAAGAGCCATAGGGACAGGCTAGAGTTGAGGTGCTAGCATGCACAGAACATAGAAAAAACAAACAAGCAAATAAAAACCTTGTAATTGTGATGACTACTTGTTCCAACTGCATCAAATTGTCACCGAGACAAAATGGTCAAATGAAAATGGCATTCCATATTTATGTAACTGAGATTGCCATAGCAGAATGCATTTCACCTTATATGTGGAAGATGCTCATAAAAATTTGCTAAATGAATGACTGCTTCTTTATTTTTTCTATTATGAAGTAA
This sequence comes from Tarsius wallacei, assembly GCA_963574415.1. Classification (NCBI taxonomy): domain Eukaryota; kingdom Metazoa; phylum Chordata; class Mammalia; order Primates; family Tarsiidae; genus Tarsius; species Tarsius wallacei. The sequence goes on from CAUYQG010264702.1 coordinate 2,207, forward strand.
ATTGATCCCTACATGCCTGAAGAGCTGTGTCATTTTAATAAAGCACCGATTAAAATAGAATATGGGGATTGGGGGGCGTTTTAGAATGCCACTAGTGGAAGCATCTTGCTTTATAGATGAAGACCGGAGAGTATCGCAGGACCTGTTGGAAGCAGACTGAGAGCCACAGACAGCAGCTGTTCCCCCCCAACCCGGCAATTCCCTTTTGATGTTGCTGGTCTGGATGGTCAGTAGTCGAGGGTTTGGTGACTGGCTCCATGCTGCTTGTTTGGGGACAGTTGGGTGCCGGCTCAGATGATAGAAGGGGCCAAGAGACTCCTTTTCTTCTACTATGTCTTCAAGCACTGCAGCCACACATGCAAATTCCCTCTTGGAATGAAGTATTTTTGCATATGGTGACTTCTATGTCAACAGCAAGATGTTTCCATCAAGCCAGTGCCAGAGAAATTGACGATCTCATCAGTAATGTGTTCGGAACCCACCTCTGGTGCCAGAAAGCCCTTTGTATACTTGGGCTTACTATTCAGCTGTCCAAATAGAGTATGATTAATCTGGCCTGCTAGAGAGAAGAGAGAGGGCTTGAACTACAGGAAGTGACAACGCTTAGGGAAGTTGTTATGTTAGAATGCCAATGATTTCCCTGTAAGATTCAAATATGAATTAAGCCACGCACTGGCCCTTACCGACAGAGACATAATTATGCCCAGTCAGCCTTGGAATTCCATTGAGATCCTGCTATAAAGCCCCTTTCTAGGGAAATTGCAGCTTACTTCCTAAGCAGAGGGGACTATGTAAGGCCTTCCTGAAAAATTTCCCGGCGGTCCAGAATTTAAAGTCTCACTGGTACTAAACATAACATTAGGTGATGAAGTTTTGAGAAGGGCTTCTATGCCACAGGCAGAAATAATAGCTCTTGTCAGTCCTTGGGGTCTAAAGTGAATGATTCTTTAAGTACTTAGAAATGAGGGAAATGGGGATGTCTTCTGAGCATTAAACTTTGTTATGGATACATAAGAGATCAGAATAGAAATACTGCAAAGTCATCTTAAAGAGACAAGAATAGACAACCACCTCACTATAGCCATTTACATAGTCAAAGAAAGACCTTGGCAACCAGGAGACTCTAGGAAATGTCTCATTAGGCAGGGGGAGGTAGCCTTAACTGAAGAGTTAAGAGTTTCTAAGGCTATAGACATGGGCACCGCTAACAGGGGATGGGTGTGAAAGTTGTGGCCAACTCACTCCAAGCCCATTGATAGGGCCAACTCTGCTTCATTCTGAGGCTCTCAAACACGCAGTCCATCTAACAACTTCTTGCTTTAACTGGATGCTTTAATTGTACCTTTTTACCTGGCAGTTAAAATACCTTTCTGTAAATTAAGGAGCCACTGCTTGGTCATAGACATCAGGATTTTAGGCTTGGTTAATATAAGTTTGTCCCCAAAAGAGGGGTCTTCTCTATATGAGCTAGCAATATTACATTCGAGGCATGGAGTCAGGGTGGGGGAGGGCAGAGACAAAGTCCTGGGCGGTGGTTTATTAAACAAGTGCAGGAAGGCCCCATCATGAGGACATTTCATGGAGGAGAACCACTCTGACTTCCATGGAGTGGAATGTATTCCAACATCATTCCATTTAAGCCAAGAGTTTTAATACATTACCTAAGAGAAGTAAGCCTATAGATATTCTTTGAGAGGGCAGCTGTGATATAAAAGGGCTAAGTAACTTCTAAGTGGCCATATGGGCATGAATTAAGACTGCTCAGTGCAGCCTGGAGGTGGATGAAAGCAATCTCTGGAAACAGGGACCAGGCTGCAATCTCAGAGAGGATTTTCATCCTGGACTGTTGTGTTAGTTACCAGAAGCGGTTCTGCATCGTTTAATTTCCTTCTGACGGATGAGAGTGATTTAAAAGTGAACCTTAAATTTGATGGCTCTATAGTTCTTGTCTGTGGCAAATGGTGAAAAGCAACAGAAAGTAACACGCATTGTTCAACCCAAGACCAGAGGGAGTAGAATGGTCCTTTGTATGATTATTTTGATTTTTTTCTGCTTTATAAAAATCATAGTGGTAGATCCTTCCTCAGTTTTTTCCTTGTTCAGTAACCATTTCAGTTGTCCAGAGCTAGCATCATGGCTGCGTGGGATCATTAGGAACCCAGAATTTTTGCTTAGCTATCCTTAGCATGGCCTCATCTCTATAGTTTCAATCCGGTCCCTGCATAACCTCCCCCTCGCCCCCCAACCTGCTTTCCTGGCAGGAAAGAGGAGGAAGGGTGGTATGAGATGGTTTGTTCCAGCTGAGCTAGCCCTCTTTAAGGAACTTTCCAGAACGCTCCACTCAACACTTACATCTTATCAGCTAGAATGGTGTCACATGGTTATCTTTCTCTGCAAGGCATTCTGGGAAACTTTTTTTAAAAGATGATTACATAGTAGTTGGATTTCTGATGGAAATAGAAAAGGGTTGTTACCCGGTCATCTCTGCTATGGCTTCCAAGCCAGAAACCTGGGGTTCCATCTGGATTCCATTCCCTCAGCCTTCCCATCAAGAAGCCAACAAATTCACACCAACACAAGACCATTTCTGGTACTCTTTCTCTCCATTCCTGCTGTGCTTGCTTTAGTTCAGGCCTCATTTCACCTAAACTGTTGTATTATGTAAGACTCTCCACTGGTCCCGCTGCACCCAGTCTCATCTGCAAGTCAGCATTCCTTTGCTTGTCGCCTTTCAAGGGCTCCTCATTGCCCTCCCGGTGAAGATTTCCTCATGATCTGAACTTTGTCTGTTTCTCCAGCTTCCTGATCCTCTGTTTCCATCTTTGCTCATTTTGCTTCACGGTAGTGAGTGGGACTGTGTATTCATGATTATCTTTGACTGCGCTCTTTCTATCATGCTCCACATCTGACCTATCCATGTGTTTTATTGTCTCCACCTTTAAAAAATGTGAAGAATGTGTACCCTTTGCAATAAGTAATTGTTGAGTGAACAAAGGAATGAGTGAAGAGGGCAGACACTAAACGAAGGGCTTTACCTGCAATACCTTGTTTAATTCCCACTGCAATATTACAAAGCAGGTTGTGTTCTTAATTTCATTTCTCCAGATAAAGAAACTGAGGGTACGTGAGGTCAAACGACTCGTCCAAAGTCACGTATGAACTGGAAGGTACTTTTTACTCACTCTCAGCATAATATATCTGTAGAACAGGGGCGTGAAGAGTTTTCCAAAGCCTCTTCGAAGAGGCAGATATCTGGGTTTCTTCAGTGTTCTTTCAGCATTTGGTTGAATATTTCATGCTTTCTTTTGGGGGTTTTATATTTTTTCTGCAAACAGTTAAAAACCCCATGTTCCTTAGGAAATACTAGAAGTTTAAGACTTGAGAAGGAGAGAAGGACATTAGGGATAATTATCTTAAATAATAATGTTTGACTGTTTCTTTTCAGAACATAGTTTTTTCCTGGTTCTCAAGAGAGATGGCACAAAGCAATAATTATTACAGTAAACCCCAGAGTACGATTATCTGCTTTCAAATCCTGGTCTAGTTTTCTGACCCGGGACATGTTACTTAATTTTTGTGTGCCTCAGTTTCCTCAAACACAATGTGAAGGTAATCATAGTTCTTCTCTCATAGAATTGCTATAAAAACAGAATTTTAAGTGATTCTAACAGAGCCTGGTACATAGCAAGCAGTCTATAAATGTTAACCAATAGTAGTATCAGCAGCGGTAGTAGCGATGCCACTATGTGTAGTCACGGTCTTTATTGTTTTTGTGGAAGCAATACTAGTATTGACAAGGATATATTTCTCGCCTGATTGGGCCTCTATCAGGCACTATTTGTGAATGATGAGATTTAAAAAAGATGTGTGTCTTTGTAACTACTTCCCAGCACCAAATGGAGGGCTTTGCACAGATGTGGCATTTGTTGTTAACTTCAGGGGTAGGAGTGCTTCCTCCCCGCCGATGATCAATTGTATTAAGGTAGTGGTAGTGAACATTTGTTGTGTCTCGCTCATCACATATACTCTTCTCTACTTTTGATAATTGTAGCCAGAACTTTCTTTGGGAACTTGCTAATTATGCGCATTCTTAGACCTGACCAAAAAACTATGGTGTAAGAAATTTGGGGGGGAAGAGAGCTAGCAATCTTTGTGTTTTAGCAACATTTTCTGGATGTCTCTGAATGCACACCAGAGTCTTAGAACCACTGATCTGGAGTCTGGCTACTTGTGAAAGTTGACCTTACAAGGTGGGTCACTGTTATCATAGCCAACTAAAACAGACCTGAGAAGCCAGGAGGAAAAAGCACTCAGGACATATACATTCCAAGAATGTAATTGTCTGCAACCTTGGCTGCTGAAACTGCCTGTTGTAATCTGAGACCAATTTTATCTCATAGTTACTGAAACAATCTGCTGTGACTCTAAGACTAATTTTGTCTCCTGTTCTCACTCCCCAATTAGAGCTTACCAGTTCCCCCAAGCCTTACTAGTGTCAATGAACTTTCTTGAAGAGCAATATATCACATTTTCTTTCTTCAAAATAAAATCTCCAACTTTCTCTTTGTTCTTCAGACATACTGAATGCCCCCCCTCCCTCCTGGTCTGCACGTATGCCCTGAATTGCAATTCTTCCTTCCCAAATAAAATGGTAAACTTCAGAGATTCATCTCTACATTTTTAATTTGACTTTGACATCCTCAAATGTGGTACCCAGGACAGTACCTCAATCATAACCTTGGAACTTGTTAAAAATGCTGAATCTCAGTCTCTTTCCCACACCAACTAAATAAAAATATTCATTTTAATAAGACCCCCGGGTACTTGAAAGGGGTATTAACATTTGAAAACACTTAGCTTGGGTACCTGCTCTTAAAGTTGGCTGAAAATCAGAATCACCTGTAGGGCTTTTAAAACTACTGATGTTTGGGATTTTTTCTCAGGGATTCTGGTTTGGTGAATTGATCTAGGGAGCAGCTTGGCCTTAAAAATGGGATTTTTTAAAGCTCTCCAAGTAACTTTAATATGTAGCAAAATTTGAGAATCACTCAGTAAGAGCAGTGATCTAGAGCAAAGTTTCTACAAGTGTGTTCCCCGGTCCGGCAAGCACAGGCCTCATTGGGAAACGTGTTAGAAATGTAAATTCTTGGGCTCTCCCCAGACATACTGAATCAGAAACTCTGGGGCTAGGGCCCAGCAATCTGTGTTTTAACAAGCCCCGCAGATAATGCTAATATAGGCTTAAGCTTAAGAACCATGATGGAGGCCTGGGGAACCTTTCTTTATTACTGTCTGGAGATTGTAACGGGGAAGACCAAGACCACTAGGATGACTGAATGTCCCAACTTGCCAGGGACTGAAGGATTTTCCCAGGAAGCAGGACTGTCAGTGGTAAAACCAGGACAGTCCTGGGCAAGCTGGACTTTTTTTTTTTTTTGAGTTGGCGTCTCACTCCGTCGCCCAGACTAGAGTGCAGTGGCCGCTTCCGGCCACCACAGCCTCGACCTGCTGGGCTCCGGCGATCCTTCCACCTCAGCCTTCTGAGTAGCCGGAACTACAGGCGTGCGCTACCACGCCCAGCTGATTTTTTTTTATTTATTGTAGAGATGAGGTTTTGCCTGCCCAGGCGGGTCTCGAACCTGCGGGCTCAGGCAATCCACTCACCTCAGCCTCCCAAGGCGTGGGATTACAGGCTGAGCCACCGAGCCCGGCTGCTGGACTATTTTTTTAAGGACGTGACACATAGCTCATTTCCTTGGCCCAAACTCAGTTGTTTGGTTACACCTTAGTGCAAGGGAAGCCGAAGAATGTGGTCTAGCTGTGTGCCCAAAAGAACGATGAAAGTGTTTTGGTGAGAAGCTAACCAGTGTTTACCATAGCTCCCAATCATTCCATAATAACCTTATCCTTTAAGTTTGCATAGGGGATGCTAACATCTCTAAAAAGTGCTTGTCAGGAAAGGATATATTCTTGTTCTCTGGGGATTCAATGCTTGCTGCTAACTTTTCTCTGTCGGTTCTCTGATTGTGACATCAGCATCTGGTATTAGCAGTTCAACAGGAAGAAAAAAAAGTCCTCAAACCTTCCCCAGCAAGTCTGCTCCCTTGTTGCAGGAGGGCTGCAGCTGGGATGTGATGGAGCGAGCATATGGCTTTAGGGAGGCCCATTTGGTTCACTTAGCAGAGTTCCGTGGCCTGTGAATGTTCAACACATTTTAACATTAAAGTCGTCAGGCAGCTGGCCCAATTCCTGCCTCCCTGTGCTGGCTGACTCTGAGAGCTGGCTGTGCAGAAACAGAGACATGGGGCAGATGATCTCCAGCGAGGCTGATGGACAGGAACAGAGCAAGGGGCTTTCTGAATGCATCACCCACTCCAGAGCATCTCAATTCAGGCTTTATGCAAATGTCATGTCATTTGCTGAGGCAAGGAGGTTGCACTCCTTTGAAAAATAACAGGCCCCCTTCGGTCAGGGGACTTCTTTGAGGCAGAGAGAAATTAGGACACAAGCCAGGCAAGCCTTGTACTTCAATGGGGGAGAAAAGACAAGCCCTGGAATATATTTGAGCAGGATTTGCAGATGGAAACACTGTTGGGTTTTTCTGGCTGGCAAGATTTTAGGAAGGGTCATTTTTATCTCCCTAGATAGAGTCCCCAAGTATCCTGATCTTTCTGACCCATGGGCCAAGAGGCATCGTGTGTGGGGTAAACAGAGCATTGAGTGAGCACCTAGAAGGGTGTGCTCCAGTGTTTGCTCCACCACTGCTTGTTGGGAATGCAATTCAGGCTGCACAGAGGCTGCTCAGCCCTTTGAGTTATCCGGACTTAGACAGGAACCAGTGGGGTGGAGACAGGGAATGTAAAGGGAGAGGTCAGAAGCCTGGCAGGAGGCAGGGAGGCCAGAGACCTAGGAATCAAAGTGTTTAGAGGTGTCAACACAGAGCAGGGAGCACAGTACCATCCCAAGTATAAGGACCCGGAAGATGGAAAAGCTTGAAGTCCTTGACAGAATTGGGTAAAATTGGGAACACCACATGCTCACATAGAAGGCTTCTTACAAGGGGCAATGAACCCTACCTGGATAGATGAACTTGGATGTTTCTGAAAAGAGCTTTTCTCCTGGATATTTTAAGCAAGGTGCTACTTCTCTTTTCCCAAATGTTAAAGAGATGGAAATATCTTTTTTGTCTTTCTCTTTTCTTTTTTTTAACCATCTGTATTAATTTCCTATAGCTGCTATAAAAAATCAATACGATTTGATGACTTAAAACAAACTTATTCTCTTATGGTTAGAGAGGTTAGAAGTCTGAAATTAGTCTCACTGGGCTAAAGTCAAGGTGTTGGCAGGGCCGATTCCTTGCAAAGTCTTTAGGGGAAAATCCATTTCCTTGCCAATTTTAGCTTCTGGAGGCCACCTGCATTCAAATCCAGGATAATTTCCCCATCTCAAGGTCCTTAACTTATTACATCTTTTCTTCTCCTTTGCCTTAAAAGGTAACAGTTACAGGTTCTGGGGACTAGAATGTAAATATCATTTGGGGGACCTCCATTCAGCCTACCACAACATTCCTCCTTCTTTTCTTCCATTCACAAATACTTATTGAGGACTTCCTATGTGTCATGTCCTGTTTCTGATGCTGCGGATATGGTGATGAACAGAAACAGACATGGTCCCTGCCACACGAGCTGAGCTGACATGCTAGAGGGAAAGGCAGGCATAAATCAAATAGTCACACAAGTAACTATACACTTCCATGGCCCCATAATGGAAATGGAAGCTATGAGACTGCGCAATAGAGGATTTGCTTGATTAGTTTGGGGAGGGGAAGTAAGAGACGATTCAGTGGTTTCCAAAAGATCTATGAAAAGCAAAAAAAAAAAAAAAAAAGTTAGGAATTTGTCCTAAGTACTAAGGGGAGCCATTGAGTGTTTTAAGTAAGAGAGTGTAATAACCAGATTTGCATTCAAAATTTCACTGCAGATACACCATGAAGATTAAATGGGAGGCAAGATATTGCAGTTTTCTGGCGAGAACTGAAGGTGATACTGAGCATGCAGACATCTGGGTGCTGAGAGATATTTAGACTTTCTCTCAGTGAAGGATTGGCTGGAGGTTGGCTGTAGAATAAGATTGTTGCAGGAGTAAAGACATTTATATCAACATACTTTGAATATTAACTAAGACCTCTGTGACAACGAAAAGGATCAGAGCTCGATCCCCAATGTAGAGGTCAGCTCTAGCATCTATAGATTGAGCCCCCAAATGCAATGATCTAGAGTTAGTCTGGAAAAAGTAGTCTGGAGGCAAGCATTGCTCAGAAGAGTTGAAATATCCGGGTGGGAGTAGGGGTCGCAGAAGACTGAAGTTGTCTAAAATGAACCCCAAAAGCACATGACAGTACTCAAGCAAATACGAGAATTTAGGGATAATGTTTAATCGCAGGCATCATTTGAATGCAAATTTCAGAAAATATGGATGGTAGATCCCAGGATTGAACACTCATTAGACAGAGTCCATGTAATGGACATTATAAACTGTCTAAAGTATAGAAGGTATGGTTGAGTGCATAGTAGACTCAGGTACAACTTAATAACTCTATTCAAATATCTAAAGGGTTGCTGCTGCATTCTGAATGTTTGTGTCTCCCCCAGATTTCTATGGTGGAACCTAATCTCCAATCTGATGGTACTAGGAGGTGTGGTCTTCAGAAAGTGGTTAGGACATGAAGGCAGAGCCCTCATGAATGACATTAGTGCCCCTATAAAAGATCCCAAACTTCTTTGCCTCTTCCACCATGTGAGGATTCAGAGAACGTGGCATCTATGAGAAACAAACCTCCATCAGATACCCAATCTGCTGACACCTTGATCTTGGATTTCCCAGCGTCTAGAACTGTGAGCAATACATTTCTACTGTTTGTAAATTATCTAGTGTAAAATATTTTGTTATAGTAGCTCAAATGGACCAAAACAAACATCATAAGATTTTAGGCCAAAGGAAAGAAGAATGTCTAAAAAAATCAGAGCTATCTAAAAATAGAATGTGTTGGGGGAAAAGTCTTTGGAGAGTCATTCACTATCAGAGTCTATGACCTCTCTCAGAGTCATTCACTCAGATATTTGGGATCTTACTGTATTCACTGTATACCAAGCACTGTTAGGAATACAGAGGTGAGAAAGATGTGATCCTTATCATTTGGTATATAATTTTGAAAGTCAAATAAGACTTATACCCATAATACTAATAGAGTATTTTATATAAAGAAGGATTAAAACAAGATACCCTAAGGTCTCAGAGGAGGGGCAATCATGTTAGCTTGACTTAGGGATCAAGATAGAACATTGAGTAGATCAATGACTTGACTATGGAGAGGTATCAAGTTAAGCCTTGAGCATTGGAAAGAACTTGAGAATGGGAGTTTCAAAGGGGAAAAGCAGATCGACAAAAGCCTGCAGGTGTTAAACTGCAGGATGTGGTCAGCACACTGTAAATAATCTTCTATAGCTGAGGACCAGAAAAACAAAGGGAGGCAGTATAGAGAGGGCCTGCATGTGGCACGCAATGGACTATAGTAAACCTACCTTATTTATTCCCCCACCCTCCTATGCCAATGTTCTGGAAACACTGAAAATTAAGTCACACTAGCAATAGGGACAGAGTAAGAGCTTAGATGTGTCAAGTCTTCTCAAAGAGACAGAATGTCTCCCAGGCCAGATTAAGACTTGATTGATTGTGTTGGCATATCCAGATAAAGAGTTGCCCATTAGCCAGTCATGGAAGCATGACAGGTTAGTCACTGAGCAAACGCTAGCGGTGCTATAGGCACAATTCCATGGAGAGAGATCGTGACCCAAAGAGGAGAAGGATCTGTTTTTCATGACAGGTAGGGCTTTGTTGTGGAGATGATCACTATGGAAACTTGGTGCCCCAAAACATACGGATCATAAAACAAGCTACCCCTGATTCTACAACCATGCTCCAAAGATTCTGCTGATGAGTTGTATTTCCTTGCAGTTTTCAAACAGGGAAATAATGCTCAGGCTTTTAAAAATGTCTCATCAGCTAGTGGGTTACTCTGGTTTTACATGCGTCAGCTTTTTAGATGAATTTCATCAGAATGAATGTTTCTAGGAGTCAAAACTTTGTGGTCAGAGGGAGGCTTCAGGTGGTAACACCGAAGACCAGATGCTGCAGCATAATGAGTCCATCAAGACTCTGTCAATTTCTTTTGCCTCTTGGTGGCTACCTAGATGGACTTTCGCTAATGGTGGCAACCTCTTTTCATGGCCTTCTGTGCTAGTCACTTGCTTATTTGCATTCAGACCCATGACCTGTTCTTCTCTCACTCTATAGTGTGGAACAAAATGACATTTCCCCAGCTTCCCTTGCCACCTGGCTTCCTGTTGGGCTCAGTCAGTACTGGGCACTGGTGGGAAATGGAAGGACAGAGAAGGGAAGAAGCCTTGAATGCTGCAATTGCTCTTCCAGGACTTCAGCTCACATATCCTCACCATCAAAGGCCCACTGTATGTTTCTGTCCATGGACTCAGCTCCAGGGTCCTACAACTTTGCTTCTTTTCTTCTTCTCTCCAGCCCAGAAGCAGGGGGTGAGTGTAGTGGCCTGGGAGTAGCTATTCCCTGCTATGTTAATCTCTCACTTGTCTCACTGTCCCCTCTTTGATGTCTCAGGTCTTCTATCCTCTTTGTAACCAATCCTTGGTGTAAAATTCCCCGTTTTTAGAATATCTGGAGTAGTTTCTGTTTTTTGGACTGGGCCTTGACTGAATCAAATTCCATTCAACCTTCTGGGTTGAGATCGTCAAATACTAGCCTGAAAGGCTTAAATTTTAACACATGAATCCATCCTTTGCATTGTGGAGCATAAAATGACTATTGCACATTTTCTCAGGTCATCGGTTTTACCTGTATATTTGAGACAAGCACAGAAGCTGTGATTTTTAGCTGAAACAAATGTAGATACTGTTAGGGTACGAACAGGGTGAGGGTGGATGGATGGGGAGGTGCAGCACCACCAAAGCCAGAGTGCTGGAGGTGCACACTGGCAACCAGAGATCCCAGTAATGCAAAGAATTGCAACACACAAAGAGGTGAAAGAAGAAAAGATTTACTTAAGAAAATTTCACCTCCCACAGACAGGAAGTGGGCCTACACTCTAGATGAGTGTGGCCCTGTAGCCTCCCAAGCCCTGGCTTAAATCCTTTCCCCTGGAGATGTTGCAGTCAGGTAGACGTGACTGCCCTGACTTCCTTAATTGACCATCTGCGAATGTCTTGGAGACCCTGTGACACAGAGACCCACTAATATCTGTCCATCTTATTATAGCCCCTAGAGAAGGGTTTGACAAGGATTCTAGTGCTCCTGTACATTCCTGAACAACATTCCTTAGAGCTAATGGAGGGTGCACTTCCCCTTATCTCCTGCATATTCCCAGTGGGTAGCTTTGGGGGATCCTTGACTTTCCTGTAGACAGCACCCAATCTACAGGAAGATCGAATCCCCATCTGCTCCCTCTCTCAGCGGTCACGAGTCCTGCGATCTGCTTAACTTTCGTAATTACAAGTTTTGTGACTTGTACAATCCTTGCCCAATGCATGATGTCTTAGGCCTTGTAAACTCCCTTTACTGGAGGCAAACTTGATTGTCGCTTCTGCTGGGCCACACTGACAAAAACCATGAGACACCTCCGATGGCTGGCACCAGGAAGTCTGGATAGAAAACCCTGAGGAGGGGTGAGCCTGGTCACCAGGCCCCGAGTATACAACAGGTCGATGCTGGTCATGCTTAAGGAGTCTGTGTTTCTGAAAAGACAAAGTCGGCAAAGTTAATCTTTACCTAAAGTGTGCATTTCTCCAAAACATAGCTTCTACTTTTTCCTCATCATGCCAGGGTTTAAGAACAAGATAGAAAATGGCTTCCCGCTCTCAGTCTGTCCTTTCGGATACATTGTTGTACAAAAGTCACTCGATTTTAAGAAAAACAAGAGATTTCAAAGTGTTTTTGCACTTGTAAGAGGCTAATGAATATTCTTTTCTGTTAGAAGCATCTTGTAGAACGTGTGTCAAAAGCTTTGCTATAGACTAGGTCTTGGCAAACTTTTTCTCTAAAGGGCCAGGCAGTAAATTCTTTATGCTTTGCATATCATACACTCTCTGTTGCAATGACTCAACTCTGCCACTGATGTACAAAAGCAGCAATAGAGAGTATGTAAATTAATGACTATGGCTGTGTTCCAATAAAACTTTATTAGAAAAACAGGCAGCAGGCTGGTTTTTGCCCTGACTCTTATAGCAGACAATGGTGACGGTGGAGTTTGGCAGTGTTAGAGATTCTTAGCAGATAATTACCTTATTGAAACTGTGATATCAGAAGATTGATGGCAGCAAGGACATTCAATTGGAAGAGCGAGAGAGGCCAGAGGCGGAAATATCAGTTAAATGACCATCTTGGTTTTGAAGTTAAGAGGTCCAGCAAAAGTGAACCAGGTGTGCAAACGTAAACCAGGTGCAGGCAGTCACCTGGAGATGCTGACTGAGCTCCTTGCTACTCCAGTCATAACTCTGATGGAGATCGTTCCAAGTTCTCCTCCCCTGTATGAATTTTGGGAACCCTTAGGTCATTATTATTCCATTTATTTTCCCTTGCTCTTGCAACCTTTGCCAAAACTGCCTTTGTTGCCTCATTTTGTTCTCTGGTGCACTCTATGGAGTGAGCTGGGCTCTGAGCCATTGACCTTCCTGTTGGATTGAGAAAGTGACTCAAGGCTGCTCTTCCAGTTTCCAATGACTGCCACACTCTACAAAGGGCAGCCCCAAAGAATGTAACTAATTAGCGTTTGAGAAGTGATTCCTGTGGCTGAGGTGAGAGCCACCCAGAAGGGCCAGGTATAATCACTGTGATATCTGTGGCTTACATAATTCCTGGTCCACCCTGGAATGAGTTTTTAAGCCTTGTTAATTGGGGGAATTACAGTGGGAGTGCTGAAAACCAGCTGTGGTTTTAAGTGCTGCGAGCATTTCTGTAGGTGGTATAGAGCTGGGCGTAAATGTTGATGGTTGTGTTAGAGAAATTACAGCTCAGGTTCCTGTGCAGCTGCTTTGAGGGAATATTGGACAAAGGGCGTTTCTAAGCAGATGTTCAATTAGCAATTAGATGATTTAAAAAGTCATCTGATCAATATTTATGCATGGGTAAAGAAAAGATCTTCCTTGTACTTCTAGGAACTGAGTAAAATCAGAACACCACTCTGAACTGCCTGTAACAAATACTGGGGTTAGAAGTTAAAGGACCCAATAAGACCTAATGCTTGATAGATTGGTAGGGTGACTATAGTTTACAATAATCTGTCATACATTTCAAAACAGCTGGCAGAGAATTATACAAATGCTTCTAACATAAAGAAAAGGAAACTATTTAAGGGAATGGATACCTCAATTACGCTAATTTGATCTTTACAAATTATATAAATGTATTAAGTTACCATATGTACCCCTAAAAATTGTACATCTTGGATTTATCGATAATTTTTTTTTTTTTAAAAAGTTAAAGGACCAAGAAGAGAACAAACTTAAAGCAATGGTGTCTGGCACCTAGTAGGTATCAGTGAGCAAATGAGCTTGATGCTGATGTGTATAGAAGCCGATACTATGGCGCTGGCTTTTGAGAAATTACAGGCTTTGTTGCAAAGCTGGCCAGCAAGGAGACAGAAGTCGAGCTCAAACCTTTGTCTCCCCAATTTAGGGTCTGGGGAAAGTTTTAAGTGGTTTTGAAGGGAAAGAGAAAGAATTTAGGAATGCGGGTGTGATAGGATTGGAGAGTTTTAGATTTGGCCATTGATGGTAAAGTATGTTGAAGTGAACTTTCATTCCGGATCTTCCTGGCCAACAGACCCTCACTTCTGAAAGAATTCTGGATGTCAGGTTCTGGTCATGTACCAAACTCCTCGGATTCACAGAGAGGACTCATTCGTTCCAGGTATTGTTAAAAGTCAAGGATTTTTCTACTGTGTGTGCCTGGGCTACACGACCTATACGACCTTATACCTACTGGGTAACTTGACGTTTTGTGAACAACAGAGTAGGCTTCCATTGAGACTGGTTCTGTGGTTACGTAGGTACTTAACAGGAGGATGTGATTGCACGACTGAATGACACTACTATGTCCCTCATTTCCAAGATCTCTTACTTGAGAAAGAACTTTTCACTGAAGATTAGTAAACTCTAATGACATTCCTCCACTGACCGAATAGTCCCAGATTACCTATTTCAGACAACTTGATGCATTTATAAGGTCCACTTACCTGGTTGGTTGGGGACGAGGAATGAATCCTCAACAACTACTGCCTGCCCGGTGAAAGTGAAGTCTGTGGAAGGCTTCCGAGCAAAGGAACCAAATGCTGATTAGCTCTTAACTGAGCTAGGCTCACCACAGAGTAGCTTCTGTAACTTCCCAACAGTACTATGACTTATTAGAGTTTCCTTTTTGTAACTTGGAAATTAATGCTCAGAAGGTTACGTGAAGTGTCCAAAGTCAGGTAGCTGGTATGTGGCAGAGCTCGGATCGACACCCAGGAGTCGGTGGCTCTAAACTACTGCCATCCAAGAATTGCCTTCCTAAAATGGTCTGCAGATTTTTTTTTTTTTGATAGCAATTATTTTTCCATTTAAATGTGAATGTCCTTTGGAGGGATGTGCACTTTCCCCTCCTCCTGGGCCCCACCACTTCCTGTGATTTTTTACAAAGGGTAGTTTTCCACATTTGTATGATCTGTCCAGCCCAGAAGTCATCTGAATTTTCCTGTGATTTTTTACAAACGGTAGTTTTCCACATTTGTATGATCTGTCCAGCCCAGAAGTCATCTGAATTTGCATGCCCTGCTGAATATGACATGTAGACTCTTCATTTTCTCCCCATGGGTCACACACTACTTGTGTCATCTTTGCACTCTGATGGAGAATTTTTCTGTTCTCATCTGGCCCTTTCTAACACCTCTCTCAGAGACCAAAATGTCTAGCAGCACCATGAGTGGTGGTTGAGAACCTTCACAATCTCTGCTCTGTATTTGCAAGAGAAAAATGATTACCCCTCACATTAAATGAGTATGGTGTTCAATCCAGTGTATAACAGGGGCTGCAGTGCCAAGATACCCATCGATGCGAGAAATAAAGCATTTGTTCAAGGAAAGCAGGCCAATCAGAGGGTGGGCTGGGGTGGAGGTGGGGGCCAGGAACCTGACAGGAGGAAAAAAGGATCTTGATGGATGTGACTTGAAAAGGGGCGGAGAGGCAATGGAGCCTGAGCTTCCAGCTGGGCTGTGCCAGACAGCTGGGCTGCTGATGACGTGTCCCCTGCCCAGCAGGGTGATTAGTACCCAGAGCTTTGACAGGTGCCAGGGAAGGGTGAGCAGCACTGGAGTTGAAGGAGAGAGCTAGTACTTTTTTTGGCTTATTGGATGTTAACACATGATGATTCTTGAGTTTAATGAATGAGGCTGGCTGGCGCTTTTCGTGGAACCAAAAGCCATTTGTGGCCTCCTTCCTTTCGACGGAACCATCAAGAGGAAGCAGTGAGGAATGAGAACAAATGGGCAATGTAACCATGGGCCCTCATAGCTTCTGTCTATGGGTGTTTCTTCTCCAACAGTGAGGCCTGGCCTTGCACTTGTTTACCTGCATTAGCTGCATGCCTTGAATAAAGCCGCTGTTGAGATAATCAGCTTTGTTCTCTATGCAGACATTCTGGCTTAGGGCTGAACATGGACTAATGCCCATAGCAGGAAGGAACAATGATGACATTCATGAGTCAGCGCTAGTTCAGTGCTGCTGCTGTCAAGGCTCATTATTTGTTGCTTTTAAGAGAGTTGCTTTGCCTGCAGCAAAGCCGCTAACACCCACGAGTAAAGGAGAATGCATGTGGATTTGTCCCGGTGTGTTTGAATTTTACATCTTGCATTTTTTGGCAGTCTAGGCGGTGAGACTCAGCCACAGCACAGCCATCTGCTTGCCAGGCAGGTGCTGAGAACAGCCTCGAGGGGTGGCAGCACATTCCTGCCCATGCTTTCTCTCAACCGTAACTGCTGATAGCTGGGGCCAAGAAGAGATGTCCAGGAGGCTGCGTGGCTTGTGGTGCAGAGAGGAACCTTCAAGGAGGCATTCAGCATCTCCAACAAGGAGAATGATTCCTGACCTCTTCAAGTCACATTGGTGCCATGTTTCGAAGAACAATTCTGCAGAAATGTATTAGATGCATTTACAGTGTCAGGACCTTGGATCCTTTAATCTTCTGTCTATTAGGAAAACAAAAATAATTAGAGCTACTTGGAGATGGTGACGGGAGGCAAGGGCTGGATGAGACTCGGGGTGCTTCTTGGGCTACCTGTACTTTTGTGTCTCACAGCTTGGCGCTGTCATAAGCTCAGCCAACCCCTTGATGTGGGTACTAGACGAGGATCTCTTTTCAGAAAAAAAAAGGTAATTTTCCAAGTTGGGCTTTGACAATTGGATTTGATAATTGTTCTTATGGACAATCTCTGATATTAACCTTATACATTTAATAAATGAAATAAATAATCATCAAAATGGCCTTTAGGTATTTTATTCAAGCTAGATAAACAAAAACAACAGCAAAAATCAATAAAGCTTGTTCCAATTCAATACGTAACCAAGAGCAACATGTTCATAAACATATGTGTCCACCGCTGGCTTTGTTCTTGGATATCTTTTTGCGGAGAGAAACACTGAGGCAGAAGAATGTCAGTCAGTTCCTGGGGTCCCAGAGCAAGGGAAAGAACATCAGAAAAGAGATTTCAGTTAAGGTTTCCTCTGCTCCGTCCCCTGGCCAACAGCTGTTTGTCAGGTGTTTACATTCGGCGGGGCCTGGAGAAACTTGAGCAATTGAAAACAAAAAGCCTCCTATCCATCCGTAGCATTACTTGAGCCTAGCTGGGCTTGCAGCTTGTAATGTGTTATTTATTTTTGGTTTTAATTGCTGGCAGTCCCAGAAACATTAGTGTTATATATAGTGCTTGGCTCAGCAGGAGTAATTAAAAGGCGGGGGCCCTCGTGGTCGGTAGTAAAATACCAAGTGCAGGCTGTTTAAGAAAAATGTGCCATTGATTTGCCATCAGCAAAACACAGGGTGGTAGAGAAAGGACAGAAGAGGGAAGCCAGGCAGAAAAATTACACTGAACAGGAAAGGTTTATACACAGGCCAGCATTTTCTGAGCTGTAGAATAAAATATAGCTTATTTGGATCAACCTCCTAAGCAGCACCATAGCTTGGAAAGAAACAACATTTATCGGATGCAATGTCAGGTACTCAGATCTGCATAATCTCGTTTAAAACTCATAAAACCTCTTCCAGGCTGGTGTGCATGTTTTCTCTCTACCTCCACTCCGTAGGGCACAAGACCGAGGTTCAGAGGGGCAGTCCTACCTTGCTCAAGGAAGACAGCACAACGTACTTACTGACCATTTCTGGGAGGTGAATCATGGGTGATTTTTTTTTTCTTCTACTATGCCCTGATGCTTTGGGAAGACAGAGGGGAGAGAGAAGGAAATCAGGATGATAAGAGTGGTGGAAGAAGAGGAGTTTGTGTGGGCACCTAGAAAGAAGAGTGGGGAGAGCTTGCAGACACATTAGATGTGTCATCTCGTGTAAGTATTTGCACATTTACGAATAAGGCGAAAGAGGCTCAAAGAGTTTAAAAGGAACTTTCACTGCACATGAAATATAGTCCCATTTATGTACTCATAATACGTGCGTAAATATATGCATGTGTGACAGGCCTTATTTATGCCTGACTCCAATCCCAGTACTACAGCAAGGGAGGAAGGCCTGCCCCTAACACTTTACTTGGGATTTGTTTTGTATCTTCGTCAAATCTTATTTTGAACAAGTTTCAATCACACAGACATATTGAGGACACATAGTATGACAGTTTGGGCTGTAAGAATCTTATCATAAAGCACCTTTCAGCCGGGCTCAGCCTGTAATCCTGCGCCTTGGGAGGCTGAGGTGAGTGGATTGCCTGAGCCCGCGGGTTCGAGACCCACCTGGGCAAGCGAGACCTCATCTCTACGATAAATCAAAAAAAAAAAAAAAAAATCAGCCGGGCGTGGTAGCGTGCGCCTGTAGTTCCAGCTACTTGGAAGGCTGAGATGGAAGGATCGCCGGAGCCCAGCAAGTCGAGGCTGTGGTGACCGGGAGCGGCCACTGCACTCCAGCCTGTGTGACAGAGTGAGACTCCAACTCAAAAACAAAAAAACAAACAAAAAAAAAACCTACATGTGGTTGTTTATAGCAGCTTTATTAATAGTTGCCAAAACTTGGAAGCAATCAAAGTGTCTTTCAGTAATAAATCAATTAATAAATCAATAAACTATGTTACATTCAGATAATGGAGCAGTATTCAAGACTAAAAGAAATGGGTTATCAAGCGATGAAACATTACAAGAGAAACAGAAATGCATGTTACTAAATGAAAAAAACCAATCTGAAACAGACACATACTGAATGATTCTAACTATATGACATTCTGGAAAAGACAAAATTATGGAGGCAACATACAGTGGAGGGAGGAATAAATAGGTGGAACACAGAGGATAATTAGGGCAGTGAAACTACTCTGTATGATACTATAATGTGAACAGATGCCATTTTATATTTGTCAAAATCTATAGAATGTACAACACCAAGAGTGAAACCTAATGTGAACTACGGACTTAGGGTGATAGTGATGTGCCAATGTAGGTTCATCAGCTGTAACAAATGCACCCCTTTGGTGCGATGTTGATAATGGGACAAGCCATGCATGTTTGAGATCAAAGGGTACATGATAAATTTGTGAACTTGCAATTTTCCTGTGTACCTAAAACTGCTCTAAAAAATACAGTCTTTAAAATAATTATGAAGGTCCAGTTGGATATTTGAAGTCAATACTTTCTTGTGGCTCTTAGCTGCTAAAAGACTACTAGTAATATTGTAGAAACAGAAAGTTTCCACATTTGTCAAAGTATTTCCTAGGGAATACTATCCCTCCCCACCTCCACTAAGAATTACAAACCTAAGTTATACCCAGCAGAGCTTGCTTGCAGAACCTGCAGAGTTCTTGGCACATTAGCAGAGGATATATAGAGTTGAGCACTTTGACAGAATGGTCTGCCTTTACAATAGTGTGGTGTTATTACCCATGATTGCAAAAATAATCCTTGCTTAAAACAATGATATAATAAGTTGACCAACAATTTGATGAATTTAATCAATGTAGATAAACAGTCACAAGAATTTGGGTTGTTGTTTCTTTTTGAAGCCTTAGTTTTACTGATCTAAATTAACCAGAAAATTATCTCAAGTTATGACCTCAATTTATAAATAATGTTGAGTATTCAAAATCAGAGACATCATTATAAATGTGTGGGAAACCGTAATTTTTCTTAGGCAATGATTATTTAGCAAGCCCAATATATATCAGTCTATTTTATTTAAGACATGCAAAGAAAGACTAGATGTATACATATATACACATGATCATGGTTAGAAATTCACTAAATGACTTTTTCACACAGTTTAATAATTATGGACTTTGAAAATTAGAACTGTAAATTTATTGACATTGTTTTCAATTTGCTTTTAAGGAGAACTACTTTGTCTAATGCCTTTGGCAAGCAAGCAATACATCATGGTATCACAGGCACATGCTGTTCTGGAATTAGTATCCACTCATCTCCACTCTTTCCTCCTGTCCTGAAAAAAATTTCAAATTTGATCTGCATTATCTTTACCTAATGATAATCAGCTTCCTACCTATTCTTGAGTTTTAAATTGCACATTTCAGTGACACACAACATTGAGACATGAGCAATATATCTGCACTTATGAAGAGCTTGTTTTTATGGAAATTTGTCAAACCTAATATATTAAAATGATAACTTTCACATCAGCCTGTCATTGCTTACTTTTTTTCATCTTCAGTGCTGACAAATATGCATTTAAATAAGATATTTCATGTTATATTTAATGTATTTCTATAAATATTGTAACTTCTACAGACAAGTTAAACTATCACCCCAGTGACCTTAAAATTGAAAGAAGAGATACATTTTCTGTATGTTTTTATTTTTCTATTCATGTTGAGCCATGGGTTCTGGGTACTGAACAAGGATCAGATGACTGGGTCCCAGATCCTGAAATGTGTCTCAGTTTCCTCATCTGTAAAACAGTTGCCACTAGATTATCTCTAAGGTAATCTATTTGACTTTTAAATATCTGTTTTCTCAATAATTCCAGAAGTCAGGGCATTTCAGTAAGGCAATTTTTATCTCAGAGCACTATTTGCAAAGTCACAAAGAAATTTATCCAGTTATTCACAAATATTCCTTAGCAATGAAAAAAAAATGCACAGAATGGCGATGAGTTGGGTTTTTTTCCCCTTAGATCAGAATATATTTAGTTTCTATATTTCCATCTCCTTATTCATCCACCTTCTTGCTAATTTATCTGTATCACTCCCCAACGGCTGTTTACTTCAGTACCAATGTTCTTCTGCTTTCAGATCACAATTGATTGAACTTGCCTCTACTTCAACTTCTTTTTTCCTGTTTCCAACATCTCTTTTCTCACCCAACTGTAAGATAGAAGACTTGGAGAGTCATAATCTTTGTAGATTTCTAGTCCTCTACTTTAGTAACTTAGCCAGGGCTTAAATTATACTGCCGATTGACCTCCTTACAAATCAGTCTATAGCAGTATCTAAATGTTGTCTGTACATGGATAGATAATAATTACAAGTTACAAAGACCACTTATAAGATGAATGACAGTGAATTTGAGTATATAGATGTCTTTATTCTCCTTTCCCTTTCATCTATTTTTCTTGACAAGCAGGGGGATGGGATCTTTCTGAAACCAGGTTTATCAAAATATGATCTTTGGACCAGCAACATCAGTATGACCTGGAAACTTGTTAAAAATGCAGAATTGCAGACACCATCCTAGTTCCACTGAATCAAAATGTGCATTTCAGCACTTGCTCAGGTGATTTTTATACACGTTAGCAATTAATTAGCTCTGGTCTAAAACAGGAGTCTGTAGTGTCACTGTCCTGCCTAAAACCCTTCAATAGCAAGCTGATGTTAATGAAGTTTAAATTCTTAGGGCAATTATCGACCTCTTCCACTACTGGGCTATCCATGGACTAAGGGCAGGAACTTTAACGTTCTCTTTTTTTTAATCCCTGACCTCTTTCTATATCACAGGCTAAGCGCATATCTGGGCATGTGAGGAAAGATCAGCCATAGTTTATTGGATTGAACTAAAATCCAATGGAGCATCGGAAAAGTGTTTCCCAAAGTCAATTTTGATTACAGCTCTGACATAAACTTCCTACTTCTTATTGAATTGGCACCTACTGGGGTAGGGACATGTTTTTAGTTTTTCTTATTTTTTTCTTTTGAAAAATCAATAAATATTATGTAATGTCTTACCTAGAGACAAAATTAATAAAATAGTTTTTACAACCTTTGTTATGAAATTAATATCCTGATATTTTAACACAGTAATCCCAAATCTGAGAGAGGTTGCACGACATGTTACCTATCCAAAGAGTCACTCAGAAGTTCAGCAGGGAAAGACGTTTGTTTGTTAAAACTTATGGGAAGCACTGACAGCAGGTTGGTGAAAAATCTGCGCCTCAAAGAAGTACAGCAAAAAATTTTATAATCAAAGCAATCAAGTTTAATCATTCAAATTCCTATATAGTATTTACAATTACATTGATTATGCCTGACGACTACATCGTTTGCAGTTTGCCTGGTCACCTGCTTCCTAGGACTCATTACTGGGAATATGCATGCCCTTCAGAGACCAACCTTGGCCAGAGGCCACTCCCTGAGGGAGGAGGCAAAAAGAAGCAAGGTATGGGGAGAAACAGTCTATGTCAGGACAATACTCCACAAATATTGATATCCAAAGTAACATTAAACACCAAAAACTAAGGCATCATATAGGCATCAAGTTTTAACCATTAATAAGGAGAATTAAGGCTATTTTTGCTTGTTCAAATTCTACCACAATATTGTATCAGTTTTTTTTAGATCAAGCAATTGATTTTATATCAAACAATTGAAATACATTTGCATAAAACTTTATTGGTAAAAGCCAGTTTCAATGTTATTTGTTTAATGATAAACCTTATTAAATGGTGGGAAATATTATTTAACATTTCCAAGTATACATTACATTCTTACACTTTGCCACATGACATGTAGTCATTGCCTGGGGCAAGAGTGCAATTTTTTGTCCCACTGACACCAGACTCCATCATGAGACTTGCTTTGTCTAATGAAATGTGTGTTGTTTGAGACCAGAAGCTTTAACAGGCATCTTGAGTTTCTGCCAGCCCTTTTGCCTTTTCTTTTGGCTAGATAATGGCATATACCAGATGGTGCCTGCTTCTTGCAGCTTGAATCTTGGAATAAAGACACATTGGAAATAGTTAACTGACCTGTAACCAACATGCAAATAGAGGGAAATATAATCCCTTGTTTTCTAAGTCTTTGAATTTTTGAATTATTGATTATCTAAGAAAAATTAGAAAAAACTGATTAACTAAACTTTTTTTGTGATCACCATCCAATTTCATTAAATATTTTATATATTTTAATGTGGCAAACACCATAAAATGATTGCTTATGATCACACCTCCCAATATACACAACCTTCATTTTGACTGTGGGCAGGGCTTGTCACTTGTTTCTGAGCAATATAACATGGCAAATATGATGGATTGCCACGCTTGTGATTATGGTACATTATTTAAGATTTGCTTTAGAGAATCTTCTTGCTGGCTTGCTGGAGTAAGTAACCAATTTGAAAAAGTTCATATGGCAAGGGATTTTTAAAGGACTTCAGCCTACAGCTCATAAGAAGTTAGGATTTTCGATGCTACTTTTGTAAGGAAATCAGTCATTCCAATTTTTGAAGTAAGCTTGGAAGGAGATTCTTCCTTATTTGAGTCCTCAGGTAAGAATGTAGCCCACCTGACTAAGGGCATCTTGAGTGCAGCCTTGTGAGATGTTGAACAGAAGAGATAAACTAAGTCAGACTCAGATTCCTGACACAAAGAAACTGTGATATTTTATGTGTTTTTCAGCCACTAATTTTGTGGTAACCTGATACACAGCCATATAAACTAATGCACTGACAATAAAGTCAGCATTAATTGAAAACTAAGTAAAGTTTAAATAACAAAATAGTAATTCACGATTCCATTATGCCAAAAATATTTTTTATATTTAAAAAAATCTTTTTTACACAAAACTTATATCTATACTAGTATATCTATCTATCTTTTAAAAAGTGCATCTGAACATTTGCATTCTGTTTTTCTCAATGATCATTGTAAGCTTCATAAGGTTTATGTATTTTTCCTTTCTTTTTTTTTTTCTTATTGAGTTGAAGTCTCACTCTGTAGCCCAGGTTGGAGTGCAGTGGCATACTTACGGCCATCTCAGTGTCGACTTGCTAGGCTCCGGGGAGCCTTCCACCTCAGCCTTCCAAGTAGCCAGAGTTACAGGAGCGAGCTACCACGCCTGGCTAATTTTTTATTTATTGTAGAGACGAAGTCTCACCAAGTTGCCTGAGCTGGTCTTGAACCCATGGGCTCAGGCAATCCACTCACCTTGGCCTCCCAAAGTGCTGAGATTACAGGTTGAGCCACCAAGCCCGGCTTATAGGTTTTATACTTCTAGGAGGTGAGATCTTTCAGAGCAGGGTCTTTTTAATCACTGATACATCCCTAGTACCTAAAAAAGTGCTTGACACTTTAAATAGCATCCAAATGCATATTTGTTTGATGAATGAATGAATGAGTTGATATTTTACAGCCTTTATAATTCTTCATAAACTTCATTTCAAAGGTTGCATAAAATTCCATAAATTGTGAGATTATAAACTACTTAACCATTTCTCCATCTTGGATTTGTAATTGATACTGACATATATATTTTTAATTATTCCACTATATATACTTTATCATAAGCCTAACAAGTCTTTTTCTCTACTTTCTGCTGTCTGCCTAATATTGCATAAGAGGATCACGGGCCATGCCTGGCCAGTAAGAGGCAAACACAATACTGAGGCAGCATCTCCCACTGCTAAGATAAAAAAATTATAGACTACTCTATTTGGGAAGAATATGAAAGCAATGGCCACAGTAAGCAGAGGAGTTCAGGTTCTCATTTTTTATTTAGACTATTTCAAACGTCTCATAATGTACATCTTGCCTTATCAATCCAGTCTTCAAGTTAATGTTAGATTCATCTTCCTATTATATAAATGAAATCATGCCTATCCCTTCCAAAATCCAATAATGGCTTCTCATTTGCTTATAAAAATGTCCAAATTACTATAAAGATATTCAAAGCCTTATCTCACCTTATCTATAGTTTCAGCTTTGTTTCTTCTAAGTTCTTCTATAGTTATTTATAACTCTCTAGTTTATCACTCCTGAATGTGCAATGCATCAATGAATTCTTATATTCTATCTTATATAATTGTTTCTTTGACCTGAGCTGTTTTGTCATGATTCTCTAGCTATCAGCATAACTGATATCCTTCAAAACCAAGGTGTAATGCCACCCTTTAAGTGACATTTTCTCTGTGACTCCTAGTTGGAGTGAAGTATTTTTTGTTCTGTTATTTTTCCTATCTAGTGTTAAAAAAATATGAATAGCTCTCCCCTCAGTTAAATTGTTCCTTGAAGGCAGACAATTAAACAAAACACAAAATCCCCAAACATTCATGAAGCTAATATTCAGGGGAGGGAAGAAAGACATAAATAAAGAAACAACTGTGTGATTATATTTTCAGAAGATAAACTCAATTAACATAAAGAATAACAAGTAAATAATATATTTGTGTACACATGTGTATATACACATTCATGTGCAATTTTCATAATATGGTCAAGATAGGCATCTTCAATAAGGTGACATTTGAGCAGAACTCAAGGGAAGTACAGGGGAGAACCATTTGGATGTTTGGAGGAAGAACATTTTTGCCTCTGAGGAGAATGAAATTATCTGACTTGTGCTTTTAAAGAATTATTCTTACTGTTTTGTTCAGAATAGACTGTAGAAGGCAGAGGGCAAAAGCAAGGGGATGAGTTAGAGAACTGTTACAACTGTTACAGTAATCCAGGCAAGAGGTGATTGGATTCACTTTTTGACTCAGACTACAATGATAGTGCTTAAAGTGATAAGTAGTCAGATTCTGAATATGTCTTAAAAGGTAGTGTTACTCTAGTATAAGCTCTCCTCTAGAATGGGAGCCTCAAGAGAGCTGGGATATTTGTTTGTGTTTGTACAGCCTTACTACCAGTATGGAAAAAAGTGCCCAGCACTTAGTAAGTATTCAATAAATATATGTTTAATGAATGAATGTTGAATGAAGAGCTGATATGATACATTAATGCATTAAACATTATTTATGCTTGAACCTGGGGAGTGAAATATAACTCCATTTTTTTTAACTAAAGAAAGTAGAAGAAAAGATCTGCCACTTATACCACTTATGGATATAGGGTGAATGAAGGTTTTGCACATCTGAAAGAGGAGGGATGGTAAAAATTGAGATTTCTGCCTTATATATGTTAACTTGGATGTTACTATTACACAATTAAAAGTACCAACCAAATAGAAAGTTACTTATGTGGGTTGGGATTTCTAGGGAGAGGTCTGACTTAAAATATACAAAGGGAGTTGTCAACAGCATAGGGATGGCATTTAAGTAATAGAATTGGATAGGTCATGTAGAGATTGAGTGTAGATAAAGATGGAAAGGAATCTGAGAATGAACCCTGAGTACTCCCACATTAAGAGGTTGGAGAGAAGAGGATTCAGCAAAAGAGAAAAAGGTACAGCCAATGAGATAGGAAGAGGACCATGAGAGTCAAATAAAGTACAACAAGGAGGAAAAAGCGAAATGAAGATAGAACTACCACTGTATGTGGTGACAGAGAGGTTGTGGATGACTTGATAAGATCAGGTTTATTAGAGTAGTGTTGAAGAAATCTTAGTTGAAAATATACCAAGAAAAACTTAGAGAAGTGGCAGTCAGCAAATAGAGACAACTGAGGAAGTTTTGGAGTAAAAGGCAGCAGAGATATATACTACAATATATTATTTTTACATTTAAAATATATTTTATTTTAAATATGTGTGGCACAATTCAGGATTAGGTATAAAAGTGGACATAATACAGGTAAAGTTTGGGTCTCCTACAATGTATTTTATAAACTTACCATGAGACTCCAATGATTTAATGTATTGGAAAATCCTTTGTAACATGTCAAGTATTAATTTACACATTTTCTTTTTACGTTTCTTAATTATATGTAGCACTGATTTCTTTTTCAAAATCAATCTACATGGAAATTAAATGTCCTACTCCTTATTGGGTACTATGCTATTATTTCCAAGTTAGCTCAAAGTAAGGCCAGTTTTGTCCTCTAGTTTTCTGTACAGATATCTGCCTCCTTAACCAAGCTATGTGCTCCTTAAGGATAACAATTCTGCTTGATTTATATACATTTTCTCACTGCTAAGTACAGAACCAGGTACCAAGGAACTCTTCAATAACTGTTTATTAAATGTATAATTGAATGATAGAGTGATATTAATATGAATATAAATATTTCAAAAATAAAGACTAGGTAGGCACTTTAATATCTTACTAAAGTTATAAAGCTTTTTTTTCCTGTGCTATGAAGAGATGGCTGTTGGCATCTTAGACAGCCTGCCAACACAACCAGGATATGCTTGCACAATTTCTATTTGTAATAATCTCAAATGCACATGCAATCAATATTGCCACCCCAAATCAATGAATCCTGCCACAACAAAAATTATTCTGCCCTTTTCTTGTATAACACAAGGCAAGTTCAAATAACCTTTAAGGAAATATGCTATTACATCAAGGAATAATGTCAACCTTCTTCCAAAACATTTTACAGTTGCTGTTACCATTGCTACCTGCCGCTCTCTTTAAGGAGGTAAACACTAGGAAATATAGAGCAGTCAGAATATTGCCTGTGATTAGGATAATATTGCTACTGCAAATTCCGCTACTTCTCACATCTCTTATATACAACTCATAGAATTTATTCACTAGCAGTAAAAGAAATGGAGCCAAATAAACAACAGAAACATACATTTCATGAGAAAGAGGGAATTTGGTGGGTAATAATTATCAGGAATAATATGAAATGCCTTTTATCGCTTTTATATTAAATGACTGATATCAACTGGAACATCCTTAACCTCCCTCTTATCTCGCAGCTGTATGGTGAATAGCTACTTCATCCACTTTAAATGCCCATAAATTAATTTAGCCCTTATACTACTGGGCAAATTCCATATTCTCTATCTTCAAGTGCAAGGAAAACAAATCATTCCTTTCAATCTAAAAAATAAAATAAAATAAAAACCCACAAAACAAAACAAAAACTAATCATTATTCTGTATGAGTCATTTTCCAAAAAACTCTAAACTCTAACCACCTGTCCCTTGTTGCCTGATCAAGCTTCAGTTATCTGCCCTAAGGTACAAAAACAGCAGCAGAAAATCCATATTTTCTCTTAAGCTTTGGAAATGCTTTCTGTGATCATGGCAGTAGATATCACCTTACAATTTTGTTTTGTTTATTCTCCTTTTGAAAAGCCTTTGTATCTCCTGAGCATACCAGCTGGGGATGGGCAGTGGAGGCTGATTGCAGAAAGGATTAAAAAGTGAACTCAATTTGCTTGAAGAAAAATGAGAAGGGGCAAGTGTAAAGGAATATACATGAAACAAAACTGACTGTGAGTCAATAGTTGATGAAGTTAGATGGTGAGTGCATAGGGGTTCTCCCTACTCCTTAATGTGCTTGAATTTCCCCTTTATATAAAAATTCCTTCAAAGCACAAATAATTCAGTCTGCAGTACATCAATACATGACATTTATTGAGCATTTAAAATGTTTCAAACCTTGTTCTGGACATGGAAAGAAAGATAAATAAGCTACAATACTAGTCCTAATAACTTAGTGGATTTAATTAAAACAACAATGAATTATACACAACTGTTGATCACTTGTTATGTGGCATGACTAGGTTACCCCATTTAAACCTCACTGTAATTCTGTTATCTCCAAAACAGGGGCTCAGAGAAGTTAACAGATTTGTATAATGTTATACAACTTGCAAGTGGCTGAGCATAGATTCTAGCCTAGCCTAGGTCTGATACATTTCAAATTACGTGCTCTTAAACACTGGAATACATACTGAATCTATAGTTACTGCATTACTAGATGAAATATTCGCCAAGAAAATATGCTTGTTTGTAACAAAAGGGTCATACTGTTTTTTCCAATACAAAGCCACAAAAAGTAACATTGTTGACCAAGATTGAAAACCTTCCAATAGCTGTGCAGATTTTAGGCTGAAACAAGCCCTGTAGATAAGGCACTGACTGTAGGATGCAACAAAAGCAAATAATCTCAGCAAATAATTTATGTGTCATCTTCCTTAAAAAAGTAAATTAAGTCTGTCCACATGAAAAAGATGAAATTAATTAAATAATACCATTATCATTCATCATATTCTTTCTGATGCTTTTATTTATATTAAGGCTGAAAACACATCTTGCTCCATTTCAATATATACGTATTTTCGAAAAGCATTTCCTTTGAAGACAGTAGGTCTCCTTGTTTCAAACAGTCTGATTTTGGACTTGAACAGTAAGAGACAATTCACTTGCAGAGAATGTTCTGTTCAAACTAATTCCAAGTATAATTTGAGGAAAGCAATAATATCTTATGAGGTTTTTTCAGGCTCAAGTACAATTAGAAGCACTATTTTTAAAAAGCATTAATTTTTCTTTGTGAAATATTGGATCCAGTTTTTTTTAAAAAAGTCAAAAAATAAAGCTATGTGCAAATGCCATGTGCTCAAATTGTAATAATATAAGTAGCAGCATTACTTTGGTTAAATGTTTCCTAATCATCCTGCTTGTGCAATTAAAAAAAGCACCCATGCCTGCATGCACAGACGCATATGTGCTCACGGGTAAACACACACACACACACACACACACACACACACACACACACACAAACACACACATACACATGCACACACACAGAAGGATTTGATATGTTGCAAATAAGGCATTTTCCTTAACGGTGTAAAGATAGAACACGTATTTCCTTCAAATATATGAAGCATAGGAATAAATATAACTGAAGGGTAAAAGATAAATGACTGTAGACAAGGCCCTGATCAACCTGAGTCAGAAAATCCAGTACACATGCAGCTAAGTACACTAAGGACAAATAAACAACATCAAAAGCATAATATCACACATCATTTTTAATAGAAAGCACAGTATTGATTTGAATACAAAGTTAATGTTTTTCCCACAATGAACTATGTAGGAACCGAAAGGCAGAGATAGCATTTATAGATGTAAAGTGGAAAGAATTTAGGAGATATTGACAATTTTAAGTTGGTAAGCAGTCACTATACAGTCAATATAGCAGACTTAAAGTGAACAGTTCAATAAACAGCTTACAACTTTCTATGGTCCAGTGACATGCTAGTAAACCAGCTCACTTTGTAAGAAAATGCCAAAGCATTTTTTTTCAAGCAACTATAGCATTCTGCATTCCCACCAGCAATGTATGAAAGATGTGCTTGCTTCAATTGCTTGCCAACATTCTGAGTTGTCAGTCTTTTTAAATTTAGCCATTCTAGTGGGTGTGAAGTGGTATCTCATTATGTTTTGAATTTGCATTCCCTGATGACTAATGATGTTGAGCAATTTTTCATGAGCTTATTGCCAAATTGCACATCTTTTCTGTGAAGCATTTTTTCAAGTATTCTATTTTCTTTTTTATCTTGAGTGTCTTACTTTTCTTATTTAATTGAGGAATATTTTACATATTATAGTTGTGTATACATATTTTATGGCTTATCTTTTAATTCATTTATTTTAATTTTTATTTTAAATTCAGAGATATTTAAGCAGGTTTGTTACGTGGTAATATTATGTATCACATGATGGTGAAGTTTGGGCTTCTATGGACTCCCCAGCACCCAAATAGTGAACATGGTACCCAATAGGTAGGTAGTTTTGCAACCCTCATCCCCTCCTTCTCCCCCTTTAGGATCCCGCAGTATCTGTTGTTCTCATCTATATATCTATGTATACCCAGTGTTTAGCTCCCATTTATAAGTGAGAATATATGGTATTCAGTTTTCTATTTCTGCATTAATTCACTTAGAATAATGACCTCCAACTGGATCTATGTTACTGCAAAGACCATGGTTTTATTCCTTTTGTGGTTGCATAATATTTCATAGTGTGTGTACTACATTTTCTTTATGCAATCTACCATTGATGGACAGCTAAGTTGGTTATATATTTTTGCTACTGGTAATAGTGCTGCAGTAAACATAAAAGTGCAAATGTCTTTTGGTACAATTATTTATGTTTCTTTAGGTAGATACCCAGTAACAAGATTACCAGGTTGAGTGGCAATTCTATTTTTAGTTATTTAATAAATCGTCAAAGTACTTTCCACAGGGGCTAAATTAGTTTACATTTTGATCAAATGTGTGTCCCCTTTTCTCAGAAATCTTGGCTAACATTTGGTGGTTTTCGACTTTTTAAATTAATTTTATTTCATTTTAAAGATGTGGGGTACAATTCAGGCTTACGTAGGTAAGTGGTCATTGTGCAGGTAAAGTTTGGGCCTCCTTTTGGCCCAGCTTCGCCTGGTTTGAGATCAAGTACGCTTATTGACGTTGTGTGTCCCCATTCCCTTCCCTGGCAGTGTCCCGCTACTGCCAAATCCTTTCTTATTGTGTTATGATAAATGTTCAGGGTCTGCTTGTAAGTGAGAACATGTAGTACTGTTTTTTATTTCTGTGATAGATCACTGAGTATGATAGACTATAAATCAATCCAAGTTACTGCAAAGTCCGTAATTTTGTCCTTCATTAAGGCTGCATAATATTCCATCATGTATGTGTGTCATTTTTAAAAATCCAGTCCACTTTCAATAGGCAGCATGGTTAGTTCCATGTTTTTGCTGTGAATAATGCTGCGATAAATATGTGCATGCAGATATCTTTTTTATGGAGTGATTTGAGTTCCTCTGGGTATATTCCCAGAAGAAGGATTGCGGGGTCATATGGAAGGTCGATTTTTAGATCTTTTAGGAATTGCCAGACTGTTTTCCACAAAGGTTATACTAGTTTACACTCCCACCAACAGTGTAGAAGCATTCCCTTTTCTCTGCATCCAGAGCCTGTTGTTTTTTGAGTTACTGATGATGGCCATCTTCACTGGAGTTAGGTGGCATCTCAGTGTGGTCTTAATTTGCATTTCTTTGATGATTAGTGAAGCTGAGCGTTTTTTCATGTATCTGTTGGCTTCTTACATTTCTTCTTTTGAGAAGTGTCTATTCGTATCCTTTGCCCACTTTTTAATAGGGTTGTTTGTTTTATTTTTTTCCTTTCTGCACATTTGAATTCCTTGTAGGTCTTGGATGTTAGACCTTTCTCAGATATATAGATGATAAATATTTTTTCTCATTCTATGTGCTCTCTTCCTGCTCTCTTGATAGTTCCTTTTGCTTTGCAGAAGCTTTTCAGTTTGATGAGGTCCCACTTGTCTGTCTTCTTTCTTATCGCATTTGTTTTGGGGGAATTGATCAAGAATTGGTTGTGTACTCCAATGTGCATAAAAGGATTTCCTGCATTTTCTTCTAGGATTCCTATAGTTTGAAGTTTTATGTCTAGGTCTTTGATCCATCTAGAATTGGTTTGTGTGTATGGTGAGAGGCTTGGGTTCCTGCTTCAATTTTCTGCGTGTGGTCAGCCAGTTTTTCCAACACTATTTACTGAATAGGCTTTCCTCTCCCCAGTGGTTGTTGGTAGAGGCTTTGTCAAAGATGAGTTGGTTAAAAAATTGTGGTTTTACTTCCAGAATCTCTATCTTGTTCCATTGGTCTATATACCTGTTTTTGTACCGGTACCTGGCTATTGTGATTATTGTAGCCTTATAGTAAAGTTTGAAGCCTAGAAATGTGATACCTCCTGCTTTGTTTCTTTTGCTGAGGATTGTTTGGGCTATTCGTGATCATTTCTAATTCCATATGAATTTCTGTATTGTCGCTTCCAGGTCTGAGAAAAATGATGTTGGCAACTTAATGGGTATTACAGCGAATCTGTAGACTTCTTTGGGTAGTATGGACATCTTAACAATGTTGATTCTTCCAACTCATGAGCATGGAATATTTTTCCATTTGTGTCTTCTTGGATTTCTTTGAGCAGTGTTTTGTAGTTTTCATTGTAGAGGTCTTGTACTTCACTGGTTAGGCAGATGTCAAGGTACTTCCTTTTTTTGTGTGGCTATTGTGAAAGAGATTGTGCTTTTTATGTGATTCTCTGCCTGTTTGTTGTTGGTGTATATGAATATGGCTGTCTTTTACACGTTTATTTTGTACCCTGAGTCTTGGCCAAAGTCCTTTATTGGTGCAAGGAGGTTTTTGACAGTTTCTCTTGGGTTTTCAAGGTATAAGTTCATGTCGTCAGAAAAGAGGGATATTTTAACTTCCTCTTTTCCTATATGGATACCCTTGATTTCCTAACAGCCATTTTGATGGGTGTGAGATCACATTTCATAGTGCTTTTGATTTGCATATCTCTAATGATTAGCGATGTTGAGCATTTCTAAATTTTTTGACTGCTTGTATGTCATTTTAGTTATGATCTGTGATAAAAATAAGTTCTTAATTTAATGGCATTTATTTTAGCATTTTTTAAATTGAAAGTTTGTATATCCCACAAATTTTTGCTTAATTCATAAAGATGTTTTCCAACATATTCTTTCAAAAACTATAGTTTTACCTCTTATAATTAAATTTAGTTTCAAATTCCAATTTAATTAAGTTTGAATTAATCAATTAATTTCAAATTAATTAATTTCAAATTAACCAATTAATTTCAAATTAATCTTCATCTAGAGTGTCAGGTAAAGCTCACAAGTGTTTTGTTTCCCCTTGACATACACACACACACAAACACACACACAATTATCCAGTTGTTCTAGCATCAAGTGCTCAAAAGACTTTACTTTTGAAATTCAATTGCCTGGTAAACCTTAACAAAATAAATTAGCCATATGTACAAGAAGGGACTCAAAAAACTAAAGAATTATCCTTTGTAGGGCAGGACCCTTGTAAAATAAAAGCTTCTCCTGCTAGTTATGATTCATAAGTATCAGTGGAGAATTACAATGTTTGCTCTTACAATATTAAACCAAAATTGTATTTCTGGGGCAAATCTCACTTGGATATGAAGTACTATTATTTCAAAAATGTTAAACATTCAATTTAATACTAACATTACCTTATCAGCATTGTAGCAAGCGTTGGATTGGTGATGATTCTCCCTCTTTCATTGTTCATATTGATAATTTATGTTTTCTTTCTACTATTCTTGGTCAGTAGTGTTAGAAATTATGTTTTGTTAATTTTTCAAGGAATCAGGTGTGCATTAATTTTACCTACTTTTTGTTTCCTATTTCAGTGACATATGCTTAACAATTTACCTCTTTTTATATATTTTGCATTTTTTAATTTTAAAGATGTGGGGTTCAATTCAGGGTTAGGTGTCCAAATGTTCATTTTGGAGGTACCTTTGATGATGAGGTGTGCCTCCACTCCGGCATTTTCCCACTACTGCCAATGCCTCTGCCCCCTCCCCTGGCAGTTTCCCACTATTGCCAATCCCTTTCTTATAGTATTATTATAATTGGTCAAGGTCCGCTTATGAGTGAGAACATGTGATACTCAACTCTTTGTTCCTGTGATACATCACTCAGTATTATAGACTCTTAAGTCCATCCAAGTTGCTGCAAGGTTCATGACTTTGTCCTTGTTTATGGCAGTATAATATTCCATTGTGTGTATATACCACATTTTTTTATCCAGTCCTCTTTCGATGGGCGTACAGTTGGTTCCATGTTTTTGCTACTGTGAACAATGCTGCAATACACATGCATGTGAAGGTATCTTTGTCAGAGAGTGATTTGAGTTCCTCTGGGTATATTCCCAGTAGGGGGATTGTGAGGTCATGTGGAAGGCTTATTTTTAGATCTCTTAGGAATCACCATACTGGTTTCCACAAAGGCTGTACTAGCTTACACTCCATCAACAGTGTTCCCTTTTCGATCCATCCTCTCCAGCATCTGTTGTCTTTTATGATGGCCATCCTGACTGGAGTTAGGTGGTATTTCAATATGGTTTTAATTTGCATTTTTCTGATGACTAGTAAAGCTGAGCATTTTCTCATGTATCTGTTGGCTGCTCATATGTCTTCTTTTGAGACGTGTCTAATCATATCTTTTGTCCACTTTGTAAAGGGACTGTTTTTTTTTTTTTCCAGCACATTTTGAGTTCCTTGTAGATCCTAGATGTTAGGCCTTTGTCAGATATACAGCTGGCAAATATTTTTTCCCATTCTGTGGGCTGCCTTCCTGATCTCTTGATGGTTTATTTAGCTTTGCAGAAACAAAAGTCAGTTTGATGAGGTCTCACTTGTCTATCTTATTTCTTATGGTATGGGCACTTAGGGTTTTGACAGAAATTGATTGCCAGTTCCAATTTCCATAAGGGTGTCTCCTGCATTTTCTAAGATTCTTATAGCTTGACAATTTACGTTTAGGTCTTTGATCCATTTAGAGTTAACTTTTGTGTATGGTGATAGGGGGCTTGATTTAATTTTTCCTGACTTAAATTGCAAATGTGTTCTCACTGAACCAAATGTTTAAAAAAATCCACAGCTGTGAACAAAGTACAATTTTTAAAACATTTTAATGAGATATATTTTCTCATTCTACATTTTCTCCACAAAATCTTTTCTAATAAAGTTTGATAAATCCATGCTCACTAAAAATACATACATTAAGATATAGCATGGACTGTGAAACAATACTCAAGAACTTAATTGGTAAAGACCTTATGAAGGAAAGCTTGATAAATTTCTTATTACATAAAATTAGCTTAAGTGTAGGAAAAATACACAAAAACTTTAAGAACTTTAGTTACTTTTCGTTTCCTCAGAAGTGTTATTGAACCTGTGAGGCTTAAAATTAACTCAGTTAGCCATGTGAAGGAGGCAATGTCATCTTGGATTTTATTAAGGGCAAGCCTAAGTCCTTGACATGCCTTTCTTCAACAACATAAAGTCTGCGTGTTAACTGGATGCTCCTTGTGTTTCTCAAGTTTGATAATAATTTAACATATGTTTGGCAAGCATTTAAGTGTATTGTCAAAAGCTCAATAGAGTAATAAACAGTGGTTCTTTGGGTTATTAATAATTAGTCATCAGTACTTCTAAGTATATCTACTCTGATTTGTTACCCTGATTCCTGTTCTGTCAACAAAGCTTTTGATATTTACTCTTGCTCAATGATTCTTTGTTAAATTTGTTTTGTATCATATGTCACAATGATTCTTTGCAATAGATTCATTTTTAGGAGTTAGAAAGTAATGCTAAGGACTTTTTTATTATTTTTGTACAAGTTCATGACTTTAATCTGTTAGTGAGATCTCTGTATCTCATGTTCTCTTTCCATGCCTGGGCTTCTTGAACATTTGACTAAGTTATCCTGAACCAAGACACCACGAGGCATGTCTTAGAAACAAGTCAAGAGATATCAATATCTCTTGCCCTGTATTACAAAGTTCCTATCCTACTTCTTTTGTTTGAGTGGTTCTAGTTTAGCTATATTTTTATTATACTCTATTTTGAGTAAATTTGGAAGAAGAAAGTATATATAGATGTGTATATATATATATAAAATAAAGAATAGTTTTACATGTATTATTTAAAAGTTTTAGTCTTTCAAAATTTAGTAATTGAATTTTCTTTTTATGAATAATGATATGTAAGAAATCTGAGTAGTACACATACCGTGCTTTATTGACTCACCTAGATGAATATTAATAAAGATGTAGAAAATACCAAAACATAAGTGTTTACAATACTTCTTAGAAGTAGTTACTTAGTTATCCACACGAAATATAGGTATGAGGGTGGACCCCCAAAAAACTGGAATGATCTTTTAGAGGGTGGATCCCTTGTAGTACAGGCTTCCCCTGCTAGTTAAGTGTTCTAGGAACCCATTGGCATCAGTGTTCCAGCTAGCATTGTTCTGAGTCTGTGTTCTGCTTCAGTGAATTTTTTTGGGAAAGGGGAGATTCTTTCAACGTTTGTCTATTTCATGATGGGTGATTAACATGAACAACCTGCCCTCTATCTTGAATAAACCCCATGCCCCACCCTCCCTATTCACTCGATCTCATCCCTCTCTCCTCCCACCACCAACAACATTTTTTTCATCCCCCCCCCATGAAAAAAGTCCTCAAAAGGAAACAATATGCCAATGTGGAAGAGGTGAAACAAAAAAGGGCAGAAGCACTAAAAGATATCCAAAGTGATGAGTTCAAAAACTGTTTTGATCAATGGAAAAAGCATCTCAATAAGTATATTGTATCAAACAGAGAGTACTTTGAAGGGGACTGAACTTTAATGTAAGAATAAATATACAATTTTTCATACATAAATTCTAGGTTGAGGGGATCCCCTCAAACTATTCTCTAAGTATATATCTGTATCTACAAACATATATTCTATATCTAGACTCATACATGAGAGAATAATGGTGTATATTTGTTTCAGAAAAATATTAACAAGTATATTTTAAATGTCACAGCATTATAAGATTTTGTAATATTATATGCTTTCAAAAATAGCTTTTTTAATAGTAACTTTTAGTATTTTACAATTACAATTATCTTAAAAATATCATCAGTAAACTGAAGAAAATAAAAAATGCTCTAGTTTATGCAAGATGTTCCTAGTTTATACCTGTCCCTTTTGTGTAATTATTAAATGATGACTTTCACTGAAAAAAAATTGTCCTGAATTGGACAATAAGTTTTATTGTTAGACTTAGCACTTAAGTTGAAAACATCTGGTTTCATAAAGTCTGGTTGTTAATTCGATGCTCTTCATTAGGATAACCATAGTTTTAGATATTAATATTGACAATGTTGGCAGTAAAGTCACAAAATATCATGCAAAATTATTGTCTAAAATACAATTGAGATTTTGCATGTTATGTTTAAATTTTTCATTGTGTGTTAAAAATACACATTTTGGGCACAGACACACACACACAAAAGAACAGTTGAACCCAAGAAAAAGCAGCGTTAAATCCCACGGAACATCTTTTGAGTAACAGTGTTCTGTTTTAATCTTTTAGTCATCTGGGTCCACTTGAATTTTCAATTCTTGTTCTAAATATAAGTACACATTTATACAAGGAATATTGTATGGTATTTTGTATATTAAAAATGACTATAAATTACTTTATATGTCACTCTTCTCATTGGTAAATCTAAGAATCATAATTTATGATATAATTAACTCATATTATAGTTTCACTGTCTTCCTGTAGATGTAAATTATTGCTTTAAAAAAAGCATATCCCTGCTTCTCACAACTTCTTTCTTCAATATCTACATTAAAAACAACGAAAATAGGAACTGTCTCATAGTAATAGAGAAGAGACATAACAATCAATTGCAAAAGCATCTCAATAAGTATATTGTATCTGTTTGATATACTTCACAATATATTGTGATTGGATTCATATTAAAAAACAAAAATAAAGGAAAGAAAGAAAAAGTTTTTTATTTTCAAGTGGTATGATTGTGTAGGAAACTGAAATTTACAAAAATTACTAGACATAATAAGTGAGTTTGTAGAGCACAAAATTAATTTACAAAAATAAATTTGATTTCTGCACACTAATAACAAACAACTGGAAATTGAAACTGAAAAACAATACCCTTTAAAATAGCACCAAAAAGTGAACTCCTTAGGAATAAATTAACAAATAATAAGACCTATAAACTTAGAACTACAAGATATTGCTGAAAGACGTAGATATACATTTACATGAATTAAAAGACTGGATATATTTGTAATACCAATTCTCCACAAATTGATCTATAGATTTAACACAATTCTAATAAAAATTGGGTATTGTTGGGAGCCAGCCATGGAGGTCTGCCTGCTGACAAAGTCCAGGGGGCTGAAGACCCCGGGTCACAAAGCAAACCTGGGCAGCTGAAACCCTTGCTTCTTCTACTTTTGTTATTAACTGGAAAGTTCTGTACAGTCTGAAGATGGAAAACAAAATTCCACTCACACCAGTCACTACCCCTTGCAAAAAAGCAAAAGGAGAATTAATGAGAAAATTACCTTCCCTTCATTTGAACTCCTCCCTAAGTTTCCACGTCCCCAGCCTCCTGGTATTAGACCACGCAATCACTTGATTAAACATTGTAGTTGAGAAAATTGTGAAAGATCAAAAGGTGCTCGATTTAATGTTTGTCAGTGAACTCACTGGCTTTGCCAGGGAATTATAGTAGGAGATTTTAAATATCATGTGCGGGTAGATAATCGCTTGTAAGATTTTATTTCTTCTGATTGGCGACTAATTGGAGAAATTTGGGAAGCTACAGTTTGTATTCTTAGGAAGAGTGCCAATGAAAAAATTATATTTACTTAATTTCTACATGTGGTATATTATGCTTAGAAGATTAGCAATCACATAAATGTTATAAGATTTCATGTTATTCAGGCTAAGTTTTTAATATAGAATTAAGAGCATAAAGTTAAGATTATAGAATTTTAAACATAAGAAAATACAAAGCAGTCTTCATGAGTGTGTTACGTCAACCATTAGCAATGAGTTAATAGGCTTTAAGGATAGAAAATAATTATAGAAAAGGTTTAAGACACATGTTCTTTGTTAAGAATAAATAGCCACTGGGCTTGGTGGCTCAGCCTGTAATCTCGCACCTTGGGAGGCTGAGGTGAGTGGATTGCCTGAGCACGCAGTTTCAAGAACTGCCTGGGCAACTTGGTGAGACCTCATCTCTACAATAAATCAAAAAAAATTAGCCGGGTGTGAGAGCGCGTGCCTGTAGTTCCAGCTACTTAGAAGGCTGAGGTGGAAGGATCGCCGGAGCCCAGCAGGCCGAGGCTGCGGTGGCCGGGAGTGGCCACTGCACTCTAGTCTGGGTGACAGAGTGAGACTCCAACTCAAAAAAAAAAAAGAATAAATAACCATTGTAGGATAGCCTTGAATAAGGAGTTGAAATATACAAAGTGGTCAAGAAAACAGATAGCAGCTAGGAACTAAGGGAATAGGATTAACAAAGTAGGAGTTATGCTTAAGGGCAGAACAAGATGCTTTGTAGACCACAAGACAGTGATATCTTTTTGAAGAGTATCTGTACATGAGGGAATTCATGTCAGAATGGCTTTATGAAAAACATCACGCATGAGTTGCTTGCTCTGTTCTTTGTTTTAAGCAAGGTTACTAATTGTGTCTGATGCCAAGAATTTTTCAAAGACTTCTTCTTTGTAAAAAGGGCATATTAGCTGGATGTTAACTAACTATAAACGGCATCTGTCTTGCTTGCAACAGAGTCAGTTGTCCAAGTGTTTCTCTCTTTTGCCGACTCCATTCCTCCTTCAAGAAATCCTGACCTGCTGGAGCTGGACTTCGGCAGGGTATCATGCAGAAAAGACAAACTGGTTTCTGC
Organism: Tarsius wallacei; assembly: GCA_963574415.1. Lineage (NCBI taxonomy): Eukaryota > Metazoa > Chordata > Mammalia > Primates > Tarsiidae > Tarsius > Tarsius wallacei. The sequence continues at coordinate 41,953 of CAUYQG010264702.1, forward strand.
TGCTATCACACCATAACAATCAATAGAAAAGATTGCTGTAGTCAAAATGCATGAGGATTTCTCCCAACCCACAAGCAATCAGTTCTGCAGTGCATACCAGCTCGCTATTCTCCAATTCAAACCTGACACTACTATAAGATGGCATCAGATTCCACTGACTGGGGACTCAGTGCCACAAAATTTTCACCACTTCAGACAGCAGTTGCAAGTTAAGGCACCTGAAACATCTGGTAAACTGGCTTCAATTTGAAGTTCTTGTGGTTCCCTCTTTGGGCATGATTAATTTGCTAGAGCAGCTCACAAAACTAAAGGAAATACATTTATTGATTTATTACAAAGGATAGTTTAAAGAGTACAAGAAAACATCCAGATGACACACATAGGCAAAGTATAGAGAATGCAGCACAGAGCTTCTATGTCCTCCCTCGACTGTCATCTTCCAAGAACCTCCATGCATTCAGCTATCTGCATGCTCTCTGTACTCCATCCTCTTAAGCCTTTAAGGATAGGCGTGACTGAATCACGGACAACTGTGTAGAAATGTGATTGGACAAAAAGAGTGTAAGATAATACAAATTGAGTGAGAAAACCCAGCAAATCTGTCTGTTTAGATTCTTCTTGGTTTTTATGTGCAGCATTTATTCCTTCAGGGTATAGAGCAGAACCACTTCTGAAATGAGAATTTTATGACCTAACAACAAACAAGGTAGGTCAGAAAATCTCATTGTGGCCAGCCTCAAGACAGAAAGGTAGGAGAAGATTAGAGTATATTTTTAGTTTCTATGGCCTTCCTTCAGGAGAAATAACAAGGACAATGGGAGTACCAAGTCAGGAACTGTGAGCTAAAATTTATAATATCACAGGTAATTTTGGTTAACAATTTTATTCTAAAATGAAATTCAAAGAGCTAGTAACCAAAATGTCTTTGAAAAAGAAGAGCAATATAATAATCTCTGGAGACAATATAAAATAATACCTGATAAAAAAACAACAACACTATTGTGGAACTCTAATATACTTCTGAATATTAAAATAATGCAAACATTTTTGGAAAATGGCTTGACAATTTCTTAATATTTTGAACATCCACTTGCCATCTGACACAGGTGTTCCACTCTTATTTATTAGCCAAAGAGGTAAAAGTTTATTGCCACACACAGACTTGTATATTGTATACAGAATATTCAAAGAAGCAGTATTTGTTACAGTCAAAACCTGAAAGAATTCAACTATTTATAAGTGAATGGCTACAGTGAATTGTGGTATGTACATACAATGGAATACTATACAGCAATAAAAATGAACTAATGATATTTGCAACAATTTGGATAAATGCAAAAAAATTACCAACTCAGAGAAACAGAAAAAGTACATAATTTAAGATTCCATTTATATAAACTAATCTACAGCTTAAAAATATATTAATGGTTGCCTGTGGTTGGGGGAAAGACAGAGGTGGGATATGGAAGAGCTAAGTGATGAATACAAAGAAGCATTAAAAAAACATTTGGTACTGATATGTTTAATTTCTTGATTTTGGTAATGACTTCACAAGTGTATTAATATGTCAAAATTTATTAAATTGTATATTTTTAAAATGTTTTCTGATGTCAATTAATTCTCAATAATGCTAATTTTTTAAATGGTTAGATTATTTGCTAATGGATTAGTGTCATCAAGATGGCCAACTAGAAGTTTCTAATGCTAGTATTCTCCACAAAACCAACTAAAACAATGAATAAACAACTAAAAGTTGACAAAAACTACTAAAGGAGAACACCAGAGTACGGTAAGAGTAACAAAACTCTTCCAGAGCACACACACTCAGGATAATGACATAGAAAACAGAAGGAAATGAAACATTTTTCCTCTTCCACTTCATACCCGGTCAGGATCAGTTTGGAACCAGGAGGGATTCTCCTCCTCAAGATGAAAGGTAAGAAGGAGATTCCCAGCAGCCCTCATCACCACCACAGACAACTGAAGACATTATCACTGGAATTACTGTGAGCTCTCATAGTCTCTGAGCCCAGCTGAAAGAGGTCCCCAGACTCCACACAGTTGTATTCCTTCCAGAGAAAGAGCCAGCATTGTGCCTGTATCACACCATCTTAGAACCAAAGATATTGATAATACACACCCTGTTTTTAGTGGTTGCATCTCTCAACCTCTGGGAACTTGTTGACACTGAACCTTACCCAACCAGTAATGTGTTATCTCTAAGCTGAGCTGCTGCTTCCCACTGCCTACTGGGGCCAAACTTCTGCAGAGCTGCTTCATTCCAACAAGATCTCAGTCAGTGTTGTGGCCTCCGTTCCTACTTGCAAAAAAATGTCTTGGCTGAGTCATGCATCTGTGTTTACTGGGACCCAGCTGATGCAACACTGCACTGTTCAGGAAAACAGCATCAGCTGAGCCATTCAGCCAAGACTTTTAAGGCTCAGTTGATGCAGCACCCTGTCTCCCTAAGAAATTCAAATAATTACTTTTAAGAAAGCTCAGTGAGATAAAGGAGAATACAGACACAAGTTCAATGAAACAGGAAAGTATTTATAAACAAAACAAAAAATACAACAAAGTAATATAAATTATAAAAAAGAACCAAAGAGAAATTCTGGTGCTGAAGAATTAAATAGGTGAAATAAAAATGCAACAAAGAACTTCAACAGGAGATTTGATCAAGCAGAAAAAAGAATCTGTGAACTTGAAGACAGAGCATTTTAAGCTACTCAGAGGACAAACAGAATAAAAAAGGAAAAAAAGCCAATAAGACACAATTAAGCAAATGAATGCCATGTTATGGCAGTTTGAGAAGGAAAAGAGACATGGAAAGGAGGAAAAGCTTATTTAAAGAAAGAGTGGCTGAAAACTGCCCAAATATTAGGAAATATATAGACATCCAAATCCATGAGGCTTAAATATTTCTAAAGAGGTTAAAAACAAATAGGTCCTCAACAATGCACAATATAATCAGATTTTCAAAAATCAAAGATTAAAATAAATGTTAAAAGCAGAAAGAGAAAAGTGGCATGCACATAAAACCATTAAACTATCAGCAAATTTATCAGAAGAAAGTTTTCAGGCAGGAAAAGAATGGGATAATATATTCAAAGCAATGAAAGAGGGAAAAAAGAACTGCCTGCCACTAATATTGTACCTGACAAAGTTATCCTTTAGAAAAGAAGGAGAAATAAAGTCTTTCCCAGGGAAACAAAAGCTGAAGGAACTCATGACCACTAGACCTACCTAATGAAGAAATAAGCTTTCTTCAAGCAAAAATGAGAGGATGCCAATTAATCACATGAAAACATAAGAAAATATAAAATGTTCCAGTAACAAATATACAGTCAATTTCAGAATCCTCTAATACTGTATTGGTGGTATATAAATCACTTTTAATGCTAGTATAAAAATTATAAGACAAAAGTATTGAAGATAACTGTAATATAAAAACGTGACTCCATTCTAGTTGGGTCTGATCTTTTGGGTCCTAGTACAGAAACTCAGTCCAAAACAATGACCTCCCACAATTTTTATATAGCAGTATCTGCAAAGAAAATAAAACCTATAATTGATACACAAAAGAGAAAAGAATTAAACCAAACCAATACAAAAATACCAACATCTCAAAGGAAAACAGCAAAAGAGGAAGAAAGAAACCATAAAACAAAAAAAAATTTTTAAGTACAATAAAATTTTTTAGAAATTAGAAAAAAACACAAAAAAATTTAAAAAGGAACCATAAAACAAAAAACAACAAATGGTAATAGTAAGTCCTTAACTATGAAAAAATCACTTTAAAAGTAAATGGATTAAGCCTTCCAATCAAAAGACACTAGTGATTGAATGAATAAAAAACAATCACCAACAATATGCTGCCTACAAGAGACTCACTTATATCTTAAGGCCTCACATAAACTAAAAGTGAAAGGACAGAAAAAGATATTCCACGCAAATAGTAAACAAAAGAGGGCAGGGTAGCTATACTTATATAAGACAATTGCATTTTCAGTCAAATACTGTCATAAGAGACAAAGAAGGTCAATAAATAATGGTAAAGAGATCAATTCATCAAGAGGTTGCAACAATTGTCAAATATATCAACCCAACTTTGGAGCAGCTAATATAGGAAGCAAATATTAACAGAACTGAAGGGAGAAACATACAGCAATATAAAACAGTAGAAAACTTCCATATCCCACTTTTAACACAGGATAGATCATCTAAACAGAAAGTCTATAAGAAAACAGTGGATGTGTGTAACTACAGACCAAATAGGTCTTACAGGCATATGCGGAATGGTTCACCCAACAGCAACAGAATACATTTTCATGAAGGGAACAGGACCGTACTCCAGAATAGATTATACGTTGGGCCACAAAACAAGTTTTAACAAATTTTAAAATTTTCAAATCATGTCTTTTTTATTGCCATAGTATAATATTAGAAATCAGTAAACAAAAAATTTTGAAAAAATCTACAAATGTGAAAATTAAATAAATATAATTCTGAACAACCAATGGATCAAAGAAGAAATTTTTAAAAATATAAAATATATCTTGATGCAAATAAATATTTTAAAAAACAACATGCCAAAAGTTATGGGACACAGCAAAAGCAGTTCTAAACAGAAACCTTATTGTGATAAATGCCTATTTAAGAAAATATCAATTTTTATATCAATATATCACAATGTACACATACATCAAATCATCATGTTGTACACCTTAAAATGTATGTAATGGTTTTTGTCAATTATACCTCAATGAAGATTTTTAGAACTTTAAATTGAATGAATCAACTCCATATATTGAAAAATTTGATGTATATGTACAACGTTAAAATTGATGTCTCATTTTAATATATGTTAATTATAAGTATTAACAAAGTAAAAACCACCCCAAATTCCACCACCTAGAGATTACCACTTAAACATAATTCCTACTGCCCCAATTCCCTCAAGTCATTTTTTATTTGTCTATATGTGTAAGAACAAAATTAGGAGTCATGTACACATGTAATTTTTTATTTATTATTTTGATTGACATAAAATAAAGAAATAAATATTAAATTGGGAGCTTTTTCACAAAGGGGATTTAGTAATATAGATTATTAGCTTTATTTACAATATTTGTAGATTTAAAAGGAAAACCATATTATCATCTCAGTATTTTCCAAAATATCAGCCAATACTGGAAATAGAACAGAAAATTTCTTTTTTTTTTTTTTTTTTTGAGTTAGAGTCTCACTCTGTCGCCCAGGCTGGAGTGCTGTGGCACACTCACGGCCACTGCACCTTTGACCTGCTGAGCTAAGGCGATCCTTCCGCCTCAGCCTTCCACATAGCCGGAACTACAGGCGGGCGCTACCATGCCCGGGTAATTTTTTTTTATTTATTTATTGTAGAGATGAGGTCTCGCCAAGTTTCCTGGGCTGTGCTTGAACCTGCGGGCTCAGGCAATCCACTCGTCTCGGCCTCCCAAAGTGCTGGGATTACAGGCTGAGCCACCGAGCCCGGCCTGAAAATTTCTTAAATGAAAAAAATGATCTACCAGCCCACATTGAACTTTATGGTGAAATATTAGAAATATTTCCAATAAGTCAACAAAGTTGTATGTCTGGTATCTATTCTCCTGGAGGAACAAGCTTTGCAATAGAATGAGAAAAATAAAAAAGAAATACAAATATTGATTTCTTAAAGAAGAAAGTGTGACTAATTTGCAAATAATAAGATTATTTAAATAAAAGACAACAAATACTTAAAAACCATTTAAAACACTTTAAAAATTTCCTACTCTTCTCAATTTCTATATATAAAAGAAATCTGTAAAATAGCAAGAATAAGTTTTCAGATGCCTAAAATAAACTCAACAAAAATATGAACAAGACCTATATGTATTCTAAATAATGTTTCTATATATTCTGAATAAAAGAGATGAATACATTGTCCCTGAGGTAAGTTAAAATATTGGTAAAGATGTTATTTTTTCCCAAAATTAGCCTATCAAGTCTTCTAAAATTCTAACAGGAATTCTTAGAAAGCTTAATAATATATTAAATTTGTCTAAAAAATGCAATATGCAAGAATAGCCAAAAATAACTGGCAATGTTAGGAGATGGAAGAAGAGACTTGTCTTAAGAGATAGCAAAACAAACACTATTAAAGCTATGAAGATTTAAATTCAGTGGCATAGAAAAAAATCCATAAAAACCACAAAAGGGAGAACATAAATAAACCCATTATGGAAACTTAATGCTATAATACTATCAGGTAGCATTTCAAATCTTCTAGATAGAATGGAGCACACAGATGGTATTTGTGTGATTGGCTACCAACCTAAGAATAATAAATCCTGAATTTATAAAATGACAAAAATATTAGAAGAAAGCATAGAAAGTACATATATAACCTTCAGACAAGAAAAGCCTTTTTAGGTAATAAAAATGCAAACATTATGAAGGACAAGACCAGCACATTTGACTACATCAAGGTATAAAACTTGCATTCACCAATAAAGATAAAACATAGCAGACAGTTTAGGAGAGATATTGCAAATATTTAGAAATCAAGAGTACTGTCTATAATGTGTAGAATTATAAATTAATAATGAACAAGACTACTATGAACATAGAAATAATTATTTGAAAAAATACAAATAATAAATTAGAATATTAAAAAATGATAAGACTCCCTAGGGATGAGGGATATATAAAACTTAATTTTCAAGTATTAAAAATTTTTAAGGATGTACATTTACATTCTGACTAATTCATTTGGTAGGTGTGCTTAGAAAGTTTACATCTGTGAACCTCCAGTTTTCTTGTAAATTAATTAGATTAATTGCCTATGTACCAAGTCAAAAATAATTAAGTTATTCATTTTCTAAGCAATCCAGGTGGGCCTGTTTCCTTGTCACCTTATTCTCTGAAAGTGCCCTTAAAATCGTGGCTATTTTCCTTCTACCCAGAAATGTACTTGCTCCTTCCTGCAGGCATTATTAAATCTTAATAAGAGGCTCTACTATTTACCACTTTGGAAAGCCAATTTTAGGCTGTGGCCAGTTCTTTCTAAAAAAAAAAAAAAAGTATGGTTGAAGAAGTGGGAAAAAAAACTGATCTCCATAAAGAAAAATAAATGAAGCAGATGAATAGGAGTAAGGATCATAACTAAGGGAAGTGAGGTGGGGGAGAAATAGAAAGTTTAAAGGGTTGCTTTGATTTCTGATCTAGTTTGGGTTTAAGTCTTCATGTGATCCAGCCACGCCTTCTGATCTTCAGTGCCATGAGGTAACCCTGTATGCTTCCAAACTTTTTCTTTTTACCTAAGTTAACAGAAGTTCTATTACTTATAATTCAACTGTCCCTGAGTGAGACATCTTGTCTATAGCACCTAATCATCATCTTGTTTTTATGGAAAAGGAAGTCAATGTTCCAATGTAGTGAATAAAACAAAATGTTCTTAAACTGAAGCCACCTGCACTTGAGAGAAAGAAATTATGGTTTCTAATATATGCCTTCATCAAAAACTTACTTGGGGCAAATAATCAAAACTATGCTAATAGCCTCATTTTAAATTTTCTTGGAAATGGCATGGAATAAAATGAGCAAAGAATTCACATAATTTGCCAACTAAAATTCTCTAATTAGTCACAGCATGCATTAATCAACATTTTCTTATTTATACAAGTGAAGACAATTTTCTAATGCAGTAACAATGTTAGAAAGTATGACTCTTTATAGAACTAAATAGCTTAAATTTGTTATACATTAGACTTTTTGCATAAAAACTTAACTACAAATAAAATAATGGTAAATACATTTTAGAAAATTATTTTATGGGTTATTTAAATGGAAAATTACTCAAGTGCTATAGAAAGAGTAAGGTTACAGACTGTAATTTTGTAAAGGCTGTATTCAGATCCTGCATGGTAAATAGCTACTTTGTTTAAACAATAGTAAGTATACTCCAAAAATATCAACTTAACTCTTGAGACTAAAACCCTCAAATTATAGGACACCTCAAAATAAATACAAATGATATCAGACTGGCAAAACTTACCTCTTTTTCAGCGTCTTTAAATGCTGTTTCTTTCTCCTTTACTCGCTGCATAAATCTCCGTTTCAATTCTTCTTCTTCCTTTTGGCATTGATCATAAAACTCTTGTCTTTTGGCTTCATAGATTTCTTGAAAACTAAACAGAAATATTTTATTACTCTCATATCAAAATGCTAATATAAGCATGTATATAATATATATGTAAAGTCCCATATAAGGATATTTACCAACCTTATCTCATGTATAACAACAAAAAATGGAAACTTCTATATCATGATTTATAAAAAATTAGGCACAATATTTAACATCAGAGTATATATAAAGAATACTCAAATTTTTAAACACTTATATGAACAATTTCTTATTGCCACCACTTTATATCATACTTCACATCTTTTGACAATATTTGGGGAAATTTCTAATGTATGAGATTATTTTCAAAATAGCTAAAATAAAGTAAGTCACCTTTCAGAATGTAATTCATTTAAGACAGTTAAATTTGGATTGTCTTCAAAAAACCATAAATGCTATAACTGAATTATATACACTACACTGCCACACTTTTGCAGCACAAGTCCTATTCCTCATCAATATAGAAAAATACAACTGCTCTCAAAATTTATTCACTTGACTGACTTCCGGGACATTGCACTACTGCTTTTAAGCTGTTTCCTCCATTAAACTCTTCTCAATATCCTTTGCCAATCTTTGCTAATGTTTTCCAATCTCTTTTCTTATCTTTTATTTCACATAAATACAAAAAATAATACTTTTCTTGGATGCACATTTTAGCACATACACATATTGGATACATATATTTCTGCATATAAATGAAATATTGTATTAAGTTGTCCCCACTCATTATTTTCATCTTAAAGATGACTTAAACACCTAAAATTCGGGATGGTTCAGAATTAAAGTATAATTATTCTCATTCCCAACTATTGACCTTGTGTTTGCAGGGGATTTCTAAATTATCCATTTGGCTGTGATAGCAATATGGATACTCACCTAACTGGATGGTTGTCTGGACCCACATCTGTAAAGCCCATTTTTTGCAGTTTGTAGCGCCTATAGCATTCATAGTGCTGAATGTGGGTTTGTTCCTTCAAGTTTTCCATATTGGTACAAAAAAGCATATCCCGGAGCTTAACAAAGTCACAGTGATTTTCATTTTCCACTAGAAAAAAAATGAATAAATCCACAACACCCATTATCAATCCCTGACAATCACTTAAGTGTTTGTAATTGAATGCATGGATTAAAATACACTTAAAATAACACATAAGTGATCCATTTGATTAATAGCTATAACTCTTTTAACCATGTAATGTAGTTGTGTTATACTTGTATATATCAATTATAGGCAGAATTTATTTAGAAGTCAGCAAATTTGCTTTAAATTTATTACCTAAAGAATAAACAGGAAATTGTAAAATAACATTTTGTGTTCATATATGCCATAGGTTTTAATTAACAACTCTTAGAATGTTACAAGCTACCCTCAGGGTATTTTAGATGTTAAGCATTTTCACCACAAATGTAAGTGAAGAAATGTATATGTTAATTATATCAATTTAGCTATTACACAATGTATACATATTTCAAAAAAGCATGTACATGAAAAATATATACAATTTAATCAGTTAAATTAATTAATTAAAAACAATTCACAAGACTCTCTCTTAGGTTTATCATTCAGAAGACTGATCACATACCAAACCCTGAAATGTACCCCACATTTTTATAACAAAATAAATAAATAAGACTGATCACAACATACTGTTTATTGCATATAATATTGTGACCAAATTTTATAAGTTTATAGGTAATATGAACATATATATAACATATAATACAATGACTTTTAGAACATGTTAAGTTTTCAGCATGTTTAATAAATTTAAAAGTTTCCAGTGTGTCAATTTTAAAAACATAATTTGGAAACCAATACAAGTAGAAATTTTCCATTCTCCAATGATTAGTACCAGAAGTATATGAACAAGATAATAAATTACTGCCTATTACAGTATTCCAATTCATCATGATGCTAAATAATAATATAATTGTCAAAGATACAACTTTGCCAAAGGTAAATTATACTTCTTTGCTTTAAAATAGTTTGTTTTTCTTTTTTTTAGTGACCAATTAAAATTTTTTAATTAGGTGGTAATTCGTTTATGTAACAAGTTTAAAAACTAGTATTTATGCTTCAATTTTGTTAAAAGTGCTCCCCAGAATTCTGAATGTCATGGTTTGTGCATAGAGAGATAATGTGCACGTGGTACATTGGGGTAAACAAGGAAATTCTTCCCAGTCACTGCAGAGTTTGGCCGAAAGCAGCATTCAGCAAATTCCTATGAGAATGAATTGTGGTCAAAGTAATCGTTAGTTTAAATAAAACAGAACCTGTGTTCCTCACTAGTAACTGTTAATTTACAGACTAGCAAGAGTTACCAATACAGTGCTGGCTCAGGTTAAGATGTCATTTTGAGATGATGGGGATATACATAGTATATTTGACTTAATCATTCCAACTCTGCCCTCTATTGTCATGTTTACCTTGCAAAACTCCCCAAGGGTAGTGACGGCCTCTGACCACTCTTTTTCCAACTTTCACCTCATCCATACTCCCTACCACAGCAAAGGGTAACAGCTCCTAGAAAATAAGAATGATATGAATTGAATTCTGTAGTACTCACACGGCTTACTCTTACTCTTATTTCTGTTATAAAAATAACAGACATGACAATATTACAGTAAATTTAACTAGACAGGGATTTACCCTGCATCAAATTTTGAGACTTGACAGTTAATATGTGCTAATTGATCTCAGTAAGCATTAGCCTCAGGCTGTGCACACAGTTGAAAACTTTCTACTCAGTAGAATCTAAAGCAAGGCATTTTGCTGTGGAAAATACAAAGAAATGAGATTTTTAGTAAGACATTTTTTCTCACACTGCCTTTACCTCGAAACATCTTTATCCTGACAATGTTGAGGACATAATATACAAATCACTTTTAATTTTATTATAAAAGTTGAAATACAAAAGTATTAAAAACAACTACAATAATCAGTTAATGAATACATGATGTAAAATATTGTATTAAACAGTAAACTATATATGACTCGATGCATTTTAAATACAATTTAGAGCAGTAAGAGTTCACTCTGGGTGGTGACAGCCAAGCAGAAATGTAAAAGGTGAAGTGCAACCCAAAGGATATCTGGGAGGCTGAAAGGTTGATGAACAAAGTAAGGACAACCATAGGTAAGGAGGAGGTTTTTCATAAATGTAGAGGCAGAAATAGTCAAGGTAGATTTACAGTCTGTCATATGTTGTATAAATTAATCTGTATGAATTAGAAATTTTAATATAAGGGCAATGTTAAAGGCCAAAATTATTAAGCATTATGTTAAAAAAAAATTTTTTTTTTTTGAGTCAGAGTCTCACTCTGTCACCCAGGCTGGAGGGCAGTGGCATGCTCATAGCTACCACAGCGTCGACCTGCTGGGTGCCAGCAATCCTTCAATCTCTGTCTTCCAAGTAGCCAGAACTACAGGCGCGTGCTACCACGCCCAGCTAATTTTTGATTTATTGTAAGGACGAGATCTCGCCAAGTTGCCTGGACTGGTCTCAAACCCGCAGGCTCAGGCAATCCACTCGCCTCCGCCTCGCAAAGTGCTGGGATTACAGGCTGAGCTACCAAGCCTGGCCATGTTAAAAATTTAATATTAACATTATTGAGTCTATTAATTGATCGTGAAGAAAAATTATTCTCTATGATTTGTTCATATAATTGAGCTTCTAGAGGTATAAGCAGATAGAAGACAAAATATTTAAGACAAGATCTAAAGAAAATTTGGCACAAAAGAACTTTTTAAATTTTATATTACTTAGTATTTTAACTCAGAAATCTTTTTAATTTTTAGGTATTTAAAATGAATAAGGTATAAAAATTATAAAGAATAAATGGAAGACATTGAATTAACAGTTATCAGTTACCTATTATATCCTAGACCCTGTTTGTCAGATCCTTCACATAGATTTTGGCACTCAGAACTCAAAAGAAGCCTTAATAGAGCTATCTCATTGACCTGATATCATGGATAGGTTAACAGTCTCAGGGAAGATGGGCGAATTGTGCAGAATTTTTGGTTCTTATATAGAGGAGATAGGATTGAAATCTAAGTCTATATATTTTCATAGTTTAGAAAGCCGGGTTCGGTGGCTCAGCCTGTAATCCTGTGCCTTTGGGAGGCTGAGGTGAGTGGATTGCCTGAGCCCGCGGGTTCGAGACCTGCCTGGGCAACTTGGCGAGCCCTCATCTCTACAATAAATCAAAAAATAAATCACGTGGTAGCACGTGCCTGTAATTCCGGCTACTCGGGAGGCTGAGGTGGAAGGATCACCGGAGCCCAGCGGGTCGAGGCTGCGGTGGCCGGAAGCGGCCACTGCACTCCAGTATGGGTGACAGAGTGAGACTCCAACTCAAAAAAAAAAACAAAAACAATATTTTTCAAAGTTTAATCTAACATATTAGATATTTAGTAACATAAAGAAATTCACACAATTAAAGAATTTAGTCATTTTTAGTATTGCCCTGATTCCAAGTTAAACATAGCACAGAATTTCCCATCTTATTCCCATCTACCTGTTTTCAAGTATAAGTCTTTGGCAAGTGCATTTGAGAGGTGGTCAACTCCTTTTACCACTCAAGACCCACTTGTGAAATAGGAGCAGAAAATTGGATGCAGAAAACAGAGAAGATCCTTGCCTAGTTCATAACGTAGTGGCTCACTGATGAAGCCAGCCAAAAAAATCTCAGGCTGCTGCCCCTCCTCAATGAGCTTTCAGTTACTAGAGCAGTGCTGAAGCCTGAGGGTGGGGAGCACTTGCCACTGTCCCCACCTACAATTCCAAAGCCCTGCCTCAGAGCTTTTGCCTGGGGAGAGAAATAGACCATAAAACAGAGAAAATCCTCCCAAAAATGTATATGGAATCTCAAGGTACCTGAATCACTTTATAAAGGAGGGCCAAATTTAGAGGTCTTAAGCTTCCAGAATTCAAAGCATATTGCAAAGATACAGTAATCAAAATAGTATGTAAATAGCACAAAGATAAGACATACACACCATTGAAATCAAATACAGAGCCCAGAATAAATCCTCCCATATGTGGTCAAATCATTTTCAACAATACTGCCAAGACAACTCAGTGGAAAAGGATAATCTTTTCCACAAAATGTACTGGGAAAATTAAATATCTACATGCAAAAAACAATAATAAAGTTGGCCAATTATCTTGCACCACATAAAAAAGTACCTCCAAATTTATTATAGACCTGAGCGTAAGGCCCCAAACTATAAAACTGCCAGAAGAAAATATAAATAATTGAATTTGACAATAGTTTTTTGGATAAGACACCACATGCACAGGCAACTGAGGCCAAAATAGACAAATGAAACCATATTATGTTTTAAACTTCTTTGCATCAGTGGAAATAACCAATAAAGTGAAAAGATCATTAGTGGAGTAGAAGAAATACTTGCAAATGGCATATTAGATAGAGTTAAAATCCTTAAAAAATTTAAAAACTCCCAAAACTCAACAAAAATAACCAAATTTTTAAATGGGCAAAACACTTGAATAGGCATTTTGCCAAAGATCATATACAAATAGAAAACATGCATATAAAAAAGTGCTCATCACTAGCCATCAGAGAAGTGTAAATTACAACCACAATAAAAATATCACCTTATATACATTAAGATGGCTACTATAATGCAACAGAAAACAGTTAAGCATTGGTGAGGCTGTGAAGATATTGACACTCTCATGCATTTTGCTGGCATAATAAAGTGGTATAACCACTATGAAAAACAGAATGGAACATTTCAAAAGTTGAAAATAAAATTACTGTATGATCCTCTTTCTAGATATATAGCTGAAAGAATTGAAAGTAGGCTCTTAAAAAGATATTTGTAAATCCATGTAAATTGTAACATTATTGAAAATAGCAAAGAGAATAAGCAACCCAAATGTCCATCAACTTATTAACAGATAAACCAAATGTGGCACACATGCAGTGGAATTTTATTTAACCTTAAAAAGCACACAAAAAAATCCTATCATATGTGGCAACATGGATGAACCTTGAGGACGTTATGCTAAGTGAAATAAACCAGATACAAAAAGAAAAATACTGTATAATCCCACTTACTTGAATTATCTCAAGTTAAAATCAAAGAAATGTAAAGTGTAATCATGGTTGCCAGCTTCCAGGGAATGATAAAATGAAGATTTGTTTGTAGTGGATACGCAAGATGAAAAAGTTCTGGGTATCTGCTGCAAAACCATAGGGATATACTCAACACTTTTAGAAAAACTTGAAGCAATCAAGATTAAAAAGTGACCAGGCCGAGGTGAGTGGATTGCCTGAGCCCGCGGGTTCGAGACCCACCTGGGCAACTTGGCGAGACCTCATCTCTACAATAAATTAAAAAAAACTAGCTGGGCCTGTTAGCGTGCGCCTGTAGTTCCAGCTACTTGGAAGGCTGAAGCGGAAGGATCGCCGGAGCCCAGCAGCTCAAGGCTGCAGTGGCCGGGAGCGGCCACTGCACTCAAGTCTGGGTGACAGAGTGAGACTCCAAATCAAAAAAAAAAAAAAAAAAAAAAGATTAAAAAGTATGGTCTCCAACCACAATGGATTAAATTAGAAATCAATAACATAAGGATAGCTGTAAAATCCAAAAAAATACTTGGACATAAAACTACACACTTTTAAATAACACATATGTCATAAAAGACACCATAAAAAAAAATTTAATATTTTTAACTAAACTAAAATGTGTCTTACAAAAATGTGTGGGATGCTGCAAAAAGAGTGCTTACCGGGAAATTTATGCCATTGGATGCATATATTAGACTTGTCTCTACAATAAACAACTAAATAAAATTAGTGGGGCGTGGTGGCATATGCCTGTACTTCCAACTACTTGGAAGGCTGAGGCAGAAGGATCTGCTGAGATAAATATATAATTAATACCTAATCTTCCACATGTGAAACTAGAAAAAGAAGAGCACAGAAAGACAAATATCACATGTTTTCACTCACATGTAGAAGCCCAAAAAAATGGATTTTATGAAAATAGAGAAAGATAGTAGATCCGTGGTCCCATAAGGGTGGAAAAGACAGAGGAGGAGGAGGTAAAGTGATATTGATTAATGAGCACAAATATACAGTTAGAGAGATGAAATATGACCCAGCATTCAATAGATCTGTTGAGTGACTACAGTTAATAATCTATTGTACATTTTGACTAGGTTAGAAAACAATAATTTCACTGTTCCTAGAATTTTAAAAAAAGATAAGAGTTTTGAGTGCTAGATATCCCAACTATCCTAATTTTATATTTACAAATTAAATGAATGTATCAAAATATAGCATGCATCCTAAAAATATTTACATCTATCATGTATCAATTTTTAAAAAAAAACAAGGG
>CAUYQG010264705.1:0-10007 GCA_963574415.1 Tarsius wallacei
CCCGGCCACCGCAGCCTCGACCTGCTGGACTCGGGCGATCCTTCCGCCTCAGCCTTCCGAGTAGCCGGAATTACAGGCGCGCGCTACCATGCCCGGCTGATTTTTTGATTTACTGTAGAGATGAGGTCTCGCCAAGTTGCCCACGTGGGTCTCGAACCTGTGGGCTGAGGCAATTCACTCACCTCAGCCTCCCAAAGCGCAGGATTACAGGCTGAGCCACCGAGCCCGGCTTGAATGCTTTTATGTTTTGTATGTAGATGCTGCTTACACTTTGCTGGTTTCGTAGCTTTACTAGTCAGTGATTTGCCTGCAAATAGCACACTATGATCTTACCACTTCTCTATCAATTATGTCACACAAATAACTTAACACAGGGATTATTCTTTCAAGTGAAACTAGTGCTACACATTTAGTGTTCATTTTCTCGGTATCACTCTTGTTACCATTATTTGAATAACTACTACTACAGATTTCAGAAAAGGTGAATTTTTTCTTGACCCTCCTTTCTCTTCATATTTCAGTGAAGATTGCTTTAACTTTAGTGTAGGAGGGTTAAAAAATACATATTTTGCTTCCCTAATTTAGCTAATCATGATTAGTCATACATTTACAAGTAAGCTTAATTAAAAATATACCGAGATCATAAGTAACAAGTTCTAAAAACACATGCTTTTATTTTTACTAATTTTTAATGTGCTTTTGGCGTTCAGTTTACAAACTAATATGAAAATGCCAAATGTTGTCACATGTCATACCACATGTAATTCATCATACAATTTCAACAGCCCAACTAGTTTATACCCTGTTCAGGGAGATGTATTGCCTCATCATGGTCTTGGATGTTGCAGCAAAGTCAAATTGTTTCTAAACGCCTTCTTTCACTTTCTGTACTTGTGGGCCAGTAACACCAGCACTGGCGTGGACCACTATTGGGTAGTAATGTTTTAGGTCACCCCTTTGGGTTGTGGAATCAGGATTGCAGCCCAGGTATGAGTGATAGTTCCCTTGCTTTCACAGTGGGCTATCCTTGGACTCCTTGGAATACCAGACTCTGTGATGATCAACTATCTTCCTAGCTCTTCCAAACACACGGGCTTGGAACCAAACCCTCCATGACAGGCTCAGCCTGGTGTACCCTTTTCACTGGTGGTTGTTAGATTCCCTTAGGTGAACATTTTGGAACTTAACTTGTTTCCTGGACCATGATTATCTGGTGGCAAACACTCATTTCCCTTTTCCTGAGTCGAGCCAAAGACAATCCCCATCTGCTTCTTGCTCAAACCAAGTTTTAGTCCTTCAACTCACCCTGGAAGAGATGTCAGAGAGATTCCGGTAGAGCAGAGAGCGTTACCAGTGACACTTAACAATGGCTCTTGTTCTCAATTTCTTAGTAACAGAATTATGAAAATGTTAGGCATTCGACTCTTTATTCAATACCCATCTACAGCTGATCGGTTCCACCCTCCCATAATTTTTCTCCTCCTCTCTTATTCAGATTATGAGTAACTATGACCCCTTTGCAAAGATTTTTAAAAAGCAGATTCACTGCAAATAACTATAATTAAAAACTCACAATTTTGCTTATGCTTCATGTTTGGCAAGAACTGTTTATTTTTCCTCTTACCATATCTAATAAATATTTATTTTATCTAATAAAATTCCACATACATTTAGGAGAGAGAATAAAATGCTGCTGACCAAAATAGAGTCCTTCAGATTATTTAATTCAGACTGCTGTATTTAAAACAGTGGTCATCAGGCATAAGAGGCTGTTAACAAATACTGAATTACTTTAAAAAAAAATGTGTATTTATCCCTCCTCTTTTTAATCACAGAAGTAATGAATATCATTGACAAAGCAGAAAATACTGTACTAAGAAGGAAAAGGAAATTAAGTGAATGCACCTGAAATCTGCCACCCAGAGAAAATAACTTACTATATAACCTGCCAGAAATTTTGGGCAAACTTACCCAGAAGTATATTGAAAAAAGTGCTTATTTTGTGTATGTGTAACCTGCATTTTCTTTTTTTTTGAGTCGGAGTCTCACTTTGCTGCCTAGGCTGGAGTGCAGTGGCACACTGCTCACGGCCACCGCAGCCTCAATCTGCTGGGCTCAGGTGATCCTTCCACTTCAGCCTTCCAAGTAGCTGGAACTACAGGCATGAGCCACCACGTCCAGCTTTTTTTTTTTTTAATTGTAGAGACGAGGTCGCACCATGTTGCCCAGGTTGGTCTTGAACCTGCGGACTCAGGCAATCCTCTCGCCTCTGCCTCCCAAAGTGCTGGAATTACAGGCATGAGCCACCTCACCTGGCTGCATTTTTCACTTGCTGCTATGAGCATGTCAGTAAATACACATTTTCCTCCTAAGGGTCACACGGTATTACACTATGTGAACCATTACAATGTAAGTAGTCATACTTCTATTATGGGGCATTTATGTTGCTTCTAGTTTTTCACTATTTTAAACATGCTGTGACAAAAATTATGAAAGTATTTTGTTTTAAATATTTGGTGCTAATTATCCACATAATGGATCTGTGTGAAAGAAGGATACATTCAGGTTATTAAGAGCTCTGAATCATAAGTTCAGTTGATATCCCTCATTTTACTTTATGTTTTATAACTTCTTTTTTATAAGACAAAATGAAACCCCCCCTCAAAAAAAATTGTAACAACTCACTCCCTGTGTCTAGACCCTTAAGTTGAGTTTAAAGTTGGGCAAACCGCTGGGTGCAGTGTCTCACGCCTGTTATCCCAGCAATTTGGAAGGCGGAGGTGAAAGTATTGCCTGAGCCCGGGGTTCAAGACCAGCCTGAGCATTATGGTGAGACTTTATTTCTACAATAAATCAAAAAATTAACTGGGTGTGGTGACACGTGCCTGTAGTTCCAGCTACTTGGAAGACTGGGACAGTATACTCCAGCTGGTCTGGCTCCCAATTCTCTCTACCTTATGTTCTGTTACTCTAGCTAGTATTTTCCAGTCTTAATTTTTACATCAAATTTTCTCCTGGTAAACTAAGAGGTAAAGATATTCCCAGCCTGGGCAACTTGGTGAGACTTCATCTCTACAATAAATCAGAAAGTTAGCCAGGCGTAGTGGCACAAGCCTGTAGTTCCAGCTACTTGGAAGGCTGAGGCAGAAGGATTGCCTGAGCCCAGCAGGTCGAGACTGCAGTGACCATGAGCGTGACACTGCACTGCAGCCTGGGCGGCAGAGTAAGACTCTTGACTCAAAAAAAAAAAAAAAATTCAAAGCAAAGGTCTAATGTATAGGCATGCTTGTTTGTTTGCTCTTTGCTTTATTGTACTTTACAGGTTTTGTATTTTTTATAAATTGAAGTTTTGCGGCAACCTTGCATCCCGCAAGTCCGTTGTGCCATTTTTGCCAACAGGACATACTCACTTTCTGTGTCTGTGTCGCATTTGTGTAATTCTTGCAGTGTTTCAAATGCTCATTATTATTATCTCTGTTATAGTCATCTTTGATATTGCTGTTGTAATTGCTTTGGGGCACCACAAACTGCTCCCATATAGGACGGCAAACTTAATTGATGAATGTTGTGTGTGTTCCGACTGCTTCACAGATGGGCGGGTCTCCATCTCTATCCCTTTACTGGGGCCTCCCTATTCCTTGATACACAACAATATTGAAATTTGACCAGTTAATAACCTTACAGTGATCCCTGCATGTTCAAGCGAAAAGAAAAGCTGTATGTCTCTCACTTGAAATCAAAAGCTAGAAATGGTTAAGTTTAGTCAGGAAGACAGGTCAAAAGCCATGAGAGACCAAAAGCTAGTCCTCCTGCACCAGTTAACCAAGTTGTGAACGCAAAGGAAAAGTTCTTGAAGGAAATTAAATTCGCCAACACACGAATGATAAGAAGCAGGTTTGCTGCTGATATGGAGAAAGTTGTAGTGGTCTTTAGTGGATAGATCAAGCCAGTCACAACCTTCCCTTAAGCCAAAGCCCAATCCCGAGAAAGGTCCCAGCTCTCTTCAATTTTATTAAGGCTGAAAGAGGTGAAAGCTGTAGAAAAAAGTCTGAAGTTAGCACAGGTTGTTGGTTCCTGAGGTTTAAAGAAAGAAGCCATCTCCCTAACAGGAAAAGTACAGGGGGAAGAAAAGCAGCACGTGCTAATAGAGAAGCTGAAGCAAGCTATCCAGATCTAGCTGAGATCATTGACTGGGGTGGCTCCACCAGACAACCAATTTTCAGTGTAGATGAAGCAGCCTTCTTTTGGAAGAAGATGCCATCTAGGACTTTCATAGCTAGAAGGCAATGCTCAGTTTCAGAGCTTGAAAGGACAGGCTGACTCTCTTGTTATGAGTTAACAGAGCAGGTGGTTTGAGTTTACCATTCCCCAAATTCTAGGATCCTTAAGAATTATGCTACATTTACTCTGTCTGTGCTCTAAACACGGAACAACAAGGCCTGGATGACAACACATCTGTTCACAGCACAGCTTACTGAATATTTTAAGTCCACTGTTGAGATCTACTGTTCAGAAAAAAAAAAAATTCTTTCAAAATATTACTGCTCATTGACAACACACCTGGTCACCCAAGCATTCCTATTGAGACGTACAGGAGATTAATGTTGTTTTCACATCTGCTAACACAGCACACATTCTGTAACTCATGGGTCAAGGAGTAACTTCAACTGTCAAGTCTTATGATTTAAGAAACACATTTTATAAAGCCACAGCTGCCATCAATAGTGGTTCCTCTGATAGATCTGGGCAAAGTAAATGGAAAATCTTCTGGAAAGGATTCACCATTCTAGATGCCATTAAACAAATTTATGATTCATGGAAGGAAGTCAAAATATCAACCTTGACAGGGGTTTGGAAGAAGTTGATTCCAAACCTCATGGATGGCTTTGAGGGGTTCAAGACTTCAGAGGAGGAAGTAAATGTGGATGTGGTGGAAATAGCAAGAGTACTAGAATTAGAAGTGGAGCCCGAAGATGTGACTGAATTGCTGCCATGTCATGACAACATTTGAAGGGATGAGGAGTTGCTTCTTGTGAATGAGCAAAGGAAGTCGTTTCTTGGAATGGACTGTCTTCCTGGTGAAGATTCTGTGAACGTTGTTGAAATGACAACATAGGATTTAGAATATTACATAAATTTACTTGATAAGGCAGTGACAAGGTTTGAAAAGATTGACTCCAATTTTGAAATAAGTTTTACTGTGAGTATAATGCTATCAACAGCATTGCATGCTACAGGAAGAATCAATTGACGCGGCAAACTTCATTGTAGCCTTGTTTTAAGAAATTGCCCCAGACAGCCCAACCATCACCCTGAGCAGTCTGCAGCTGTCACATTGAGGCGAGACCCTCCATCAGCAGAAATATTATAACTTGCTGAAGGCCCATCAGTTTATTTAACAATAAAGTAAATTTTGAAAATGAAACGATGTGCATTTTTTGGACATAATGCTATTACATACTTAATAAGCTACAAGATTGTGAAAAAGTAACTTTTGTATGCACCAGGAAATCAAAAAAACTCATGTGACTTGCTTCATCGTGATATTCGTTTCGTTGAGGTGGTCTAGAACCAAGACTGCAACATCTCCAGGTGTGCCTGTACTCAGAGCAATTTAGCAAATGGCTAATTGAGTGGGCACTTTGTGGGGATACTAAGATGAATAATGGAACAAGAAGACAGTATTTATCTGTGCCAGATTTTTTTCTTTTTTGAGTCGGACTCTCACTCTATCGCCCAGGCCAGAGTGCAGTGGCACACTCACGGCCACCCCAGCGTTGACCTGCTGGGCTCTGGCGATCCTTCCACCTCAACCTTCCAAGTAGCTGTAACTACAGGCACGCACTACCACGCCCGGCTAATTTTTTTATTTATTGTGGAGACAAGGTCTTGCCATGTTGCCCAGGAGGGTCTCAAACCCGCGGGCTCAGGCAATCCACTCACTTGCCTCGGCCTCCCGAAGTGCTGGGATGACAGGCTGAGCCACCGAGCCCGGCCCAGGATTTTTAAAAACATATTATTTTACGCAGTCTTGATCATACCTCTGCAAATCTGATGTTCCAAGTGAAGAAACTGAGTTCTGGGGGGAATTCTGTGATTTAGCCAGGATCAAAGCTTGTAACAGAGACAGGCTGGAACAAAGGGCTTCATGACTTAACTCCACCGCCTTCCTACGGATAAACAGGTTCTCTACCTCAAGGAATCCACTGAATGGTGACATATTGAAGACATTGTGTGCTAACCGTAACTCATTTGCCCGCAAACTTCTGTCACATGCCTGCTTACCTTTCTCTCGTTGTGAGGAGAAAACTCAGGCAGTTCTTTATCACAAGGAAATGCTATTCTTAAGCGGGACTTAAACAGAAATGATGACAATGAAAATATGATTCAGTGGACAAAAATGGCCGGCTGTAGCAAATGATATATCCCCGAAGGCTAGGCTTTTCCCAGGAATCATCAAAATCATCTTAAAAATCACCCACACACATGTGGCCGATAATTATTCAACGATCGGGATCCTTAAAAAGTAAAGCTGCTACCAACAACGAAGAGAACTATGTACTCCCCTCTTTCCAAGGCTCAGATGAGGTTGGCAACGAAAAATCAGCAACCCTAGGACTGCTCAAAGGGTCCGTTTATTTTAGTAAGTTGGGAAACACTTTTCGTACAAGATGATACTTTCATTTCAGCAGCCATACCTCAGCAAATGTGAAATGTGTGTGTGTGTATATGTATTTTGTACATATACACAGATATACATACATATAGATCTCTTATACACACGTATTTAAATGCAAGATCTTTAGTTAAGATCCCCCTGGGAGTCTTTCCTCCCTAGTTACATTTCTTCACCTCTTCAGACCTTCTGCTTAAAGGAAGTAGCCACGTTTAGCTTGAAAAAAAAAAAACCTTTCAAGTAAGGTGATAGCCCGTTCAAGTTCTATTTAAAATGCAAAACACAAACAAAGAACTTTTTTCCTTTCAAGTTTAGAGATCAGAAGTAATACCACCAAGTAAGAGTGTAGATAGACAAATTTTGTCTCAAAAGAGACGAATGTACCAAAAGCTATGATACAGTTAGAAAAAAAAAAAAGGACCAAGGTCAAGACTAGAACTTTCAATTCTGTGTCCTCCTCTGAATAATCATATGCACTTAGGCAAATGTCTTAACCTGTCTGGACCTCAGGCTGTTTATCCAGGCAACAGTGGAAAATACTTACCCTGCCTACCGCTCATAATTGCTTATCATGATGAGATTAAACAGCATATGTGAAAGTCATCTGTGAACATCGAGTGGTATATACAGTTTGCTATCATTGTTATAGTCGATCTTATTATTAGCTTCACAATGCCTGCTATAACTAGTACTTGGTTACAACTTGTTTTTGTTGTTTTAGTAACATTCCCACAGCCAGAAGCTGGAGTTTTGGAGCTCTGTGCGTTCAGGCTGGCACGTTAGGTGAACCTGTTGAAAAATAATGGCTGATAACCAAAAAGAGGAATGTGAGAAATTTGTGGGCTGCTTACCTCCAGCCTGGATTTATCACTCCCACCCAGCTGACCAGATTCTCTCCAAAGTTGACTCTTATGCGTCAACAGGAATTTCTGTGCTCAGAAAAGAAGAAAGGAGGTTCCTTAAGCTCACATGAACATTAGAAGCTGACAGACAGGATGATGGCAAAGCACATTTCAGTGGGTCTGCAATTTCCAGAGAACCAGGAGGCAGCAGCTAGCCCGAGGGTGTGTTTTTCGCTTGGGGTGGTGGAGGGTTTAGAAAGACCTCTTCTCGCTGTTGGGTGGCTGGGTGACCTGGTCTAGGCTGAGGCCCGGGGCGGAAGTTGAAGGGCAGACTCTTTGGCCTTCCACACCTTTTGGCCTTTCACATTCTCCACAGTCTTCTCCCTAAGGGTTGGTCAGGAACACGTGATGCAGAATTCTTTCCCTGAAGCTGTTTCTGAAATTCCACAGGATAAAAATACAACCTGTCCAACCTCATCCAACCGTGGGTGATCTCTGGGCTTGGGCCTAGAAGGAGATGCACCAGCCCGGTATGGTTCCAACACAAGCTTCCTAGCCGAGCGTCTGGGAAACGTTGGCATGGTAGTCGTTCCTTGGAAATGAAGTTCTTGGATCATTCTGCCTGCCTTTCTTCCTCTGCCTTCTTTTTGTACCTTCCTTTTCCCTCATCCTTATACATTTTTTCTCATCAGAATTTCACCCCTTTCTTTTCTGTTTCGGTTACTTAGTAGATACACGCCTTCTGCGAGCGTGTTAACTGCTTTGTGTCCCTGTCTGTCACCAACTTAGCTTCAAGCTTTCAGGAAACCACCCTGGTACATTCCTCTTTGTCATCTAGCCTCCTCTCCTCTGCTGCTGTGGCAGGTGGCGTGGTTGTCCTGAGCAGGCCTTTCCGAATTTGTGGTAGACCTGCATTGACCTAGGCTCGCAGACCAGTGTGGCGGAATTCCAGCCATAAGAGGTGCAGAGTATGATTTGACAATCCAAATCTCTCTCCAGGCTCAATTGCAACTGGTGTCATTTGCTTTTTCAATAAGAATTAACCAGACAGGAGGTAAGTCGGAAGCCTTGCAAACCACCAGAGTTATTGAAGTTGACATATTTGGCAAAGGTCTTTCCCTCTCGAGAATGTAGCTTGCAAGATCCTGTGATTCCTTACAAATTTAACTCCTGCCCTCTCACAGCGACCTCTCAGTGTCCAATTCATTGGAGCAATAGAACGGTGGCCACTTATATGCACCTGAGAAAAAATAACTTAGATTCATTGAGACAATTCAAACACTCGGGGAGATATTCTCTGCCAGGAACAGTGTAACTTATTGAATTGGAAAGTGAGTTTTCATGGTCAGAGCTGGCTTGGACCTACTCAACTTTTGTTCATTCTGTGCTCCCACCAAATGCCATGTGCCAAGCAGGCACCAGGGGTACAAGGAGGGGCAAGGAATCTTCTTGGCTCCTAAGCGGTCACAATCCCATGGGAGAGAGACTGAGTAAATGGGCAGTTTCCCTACCTGTGCTATAGGTAAACCCAAAATCTAGGGAGAGAACGTGTGGTGGTGGGCATCTTCTCTACCTGGCCTCAAGGTAAATCTAGCATTTGGGGAGGGGGCATCTCATGGTGGTGACAGCTATCCAAACCTGGGCCTGTTGGGGGTGGGACTTCCCGAGGAGAAACACTGACTTGAATCTAAAGGCAGAGAAGGACAAGTTGGATTTGAAAAGGCACTGGGCAGAGGGAGAGAGAACGTTCTGGCAGGAAGGAGCAGTGCGTTTCCAGGCCAGGATGTGGGTGAGAGAGAATGGTGCATGTGGGGGTTCAGGTAGTCTGGGCGACAGGACTGGGGTGTGAGGAAGGGTTGGCAGAAGGCGAGATGGGGAAATGAAGGCCAGAAGGCCTTGACTATCGCAGAAGGTATTTGAACATTTTCCTGCAGGCATGAAGGAGCCCTAAGGACTGTTCAACAAGGAGAAAACATGACCATATAGAGGATGGCCAAGAAAAAAATGTATATATCTTTTAAGAAAGGAAAAAAAAAAAGCTGCTTTGAAATTGTAGTACTCAAAATATCCTGATCCCAAAAAGGAGTACAAGTCACGTTTGAATTCTGCAATGACAAGAGGTACTCCAATTTTTACCATCGATGTCCAGACACTTCTGATTATGGCGAACTAAAAGTAATATGTAGATAACATCTCTTAAAATGTGTATACATTTTCTTGGCACCCCTGGTATATGGGACTTTAGGAACCTTACTCCTAGCACTAACAGAATCATGGATGGAAAGACTACAGGAGTCACAGCCAGGGTGGTGGTTCTCAACCCGGTTAAGCCTGGAGTCCCCTGGGGAGCTGTAAAAAAAGGACAGATGCTGGCCAGGCTCGGTGGCTCAGCCTGTAATCCCGCACTTTGGGAGGCCGTGGTGAGTGGATTGCCTGAGCCCGCGGGTTCGAGACCCGCCTGGGCAACTTGGCGAGACCTCATCTCTACA
>CAUYQG010264709.1:0-19012 GCA_963574415.1 Tarsius wallacei
GAAGGATCACCGGAGCCCAGCAGGTTGAGGCTGCAGTGGCCGGGAGCGGCCACTGCACTCCAGTCTGGGTGACAGAGTGAGACGCCAACTCAAAATAAATAAATAAATAAATAAAAACGGGCAAAAAAAAATAACAACTACAAGCAGGTGTTTCAAAGAGAGGAAACAAAAATAACCATAAAGATATGAAAAAACACAAACTAAAATCAGAGTATGATAACATTTTGCACTAAAAACTTAAAAGTAAGAGAAATTCAAAGTGTTGGTGAGGTTGGGAGACTTCAAGAACTCTCAAATATTACAGATGGTAGTGTAAATAGTTAAGAATGCTTAGGAAAACAATGTCCTAATGAAGTGAAACATCCATTGACCCAGAAGGTCCAGTAATTCTGCTCCTCAGAATAGACCCTCAAAAACTTTCACACATAAACACCAAAACACAAATATAAGAATGCTTTTATCAGCATTATTTGTAATAACAAAAACCTGGAAACAATCAAAATGCTCAGTGGCAATAAAGTGGATAAATAAATCAGGGCATCCTGCATGACAACAAAAATGGATTATACCCACACACATCAAATGGATGAATCTCAAAAATCTAACGATGAGAGAAAAAAAGCAATCACAGAAGTATACAGTAGTGACATTCCACATATATAAGATTCACAGACAAGCCAACTTAACATTGTGCATTTTCAGATCCATACTTGTAGGATAAAACTATCAAGGAAAACAAGGGACTGGTTAGTACACAACTAGGACTATGGTTAAGTGCCCTGTATAGAGGAGGACATGATCAGGGGCAAGCACACAAGGACTCCTTGATATTTTAAACTAATTGTGGGTTTATGGGTATTTATTTTATTATTTTTTTTAATTGGACATATATATTGTCATCATGTGTGCATTTCAGTTTTTTAAAAATTACTTTTAAACTAACACAAATAGACAATGGTCATTCATGCAGAGCTCTGACACTTTGTTTCTGTGGAATCCCAGCTCCCAACCCAGCCCAGGCCCGAAAGCTGCTCTAGAGGCCGAAAGGGGACAGCCATGCCCTGGAAATGGTACAGAGAAAAGAGGTCATGGACCTTGACTTCCACTTCCAGCCCTGTGCAACATCAGCCAAGTTACTCCATCCATTTGTGTACTCCTTGAAAATGAGTGCCTAGCAGAATACATGGTGCACGTTAGGGACTCCGTGAATATTTGTAGAATGAATGAGTCAGTGATATCTAAGATCCCATCATAATTACAGTCTTCATCCAAATTTATTCACTAGAGGGAAACTGTGGCTACAGCTACTCGCACCACCCTCCCCCCAACAACGCACACACACGAATATCCCAGTATTTGAAGTGGCAACTCAGCAAGTTCTCTGTTCTTTTCGATCCAAACTTTTGGTATTTTAATGTTATAAATTTCCTCTCCCAAATGTCAGCTTCTCTTTTATTTTTCCTTTTGCTGTCACAACAAGCATACAAGTATTTTCAATGGAATTTTACCAAATGGCACATCTCACATTTTATAAATCATATACATACCAGCTCCTCTCTCGCCCCTCTGCCAAATTCTGTCATGAGAACCACAGCTCTTCCTACTGTGATCTCTGACTCCTCATTCAGATGCCTTGTCCTCAGGCTCCACCTGGGGCATGACATTCCTGGGTTTAAAGGGAGGCTGATGGGCAAATAAGGAAGAATTGGGCCTCACTCCTCAAAGGAGTAGCCTATATATGAGGTTGACTAAAGTGGCTGGCGGCACCAGTGTAACGCATGCCAAGTCTATTCCAAACCACTCCTCACTCAGCATCAGGAGAGAAAAGCTGGAGCCTAGCAAGCACCAAATTACAGAAACAAGATGATGCCTTAGCTAATGCAGGGGTCTTAAGGTCACAAAGAACCTCTCTGAGCTTCATTTTCCTCAACTGTAAGATGTAGCAATGATCCTACATCAGAGGGTTGTTGGATGGCTAAAATGAAATAATATATGTAAAGATACATGCAGATCAGCATCAAAAAGCTGCTATATCCCCAAACCACTTCTGTGTAACTTGGGAAAGAACAGAACAGTCCCTTAACTCAATTTGCTTTTTAATTAGGCTCATCTACAGCTATTGCTGCAGTGAGTGGGGTAGAAGAGGGACCCTGAGGAGTTCTGGAGGAACTGTTCGTCTTGACCATGTTGTCAATGCAAATCCACCCGTGGGTGGCACTCAGACAGGCCATGGCCAACCATGCCTAGAGAGCAGCCACACCTCACTCTAAGAGCTGCATGTGCTGCACCAAACAGCATGTAGGCTTAACCTCCTCCGCTCATCTAACATAGGCATGTTGGAAAGCAGGCCAGAGACTGGGCTGTGCATAAGACAAAAAGCCAGGACATGCCGTGAACACTGGGCTAAAATATTACAGACAATGTGTAGAGATAGAAACCTATCTCTAGAAGGTTGTCAAATCAGAAGGCCAGTGACCAGGTTAAGCAGAGGCAGGAGGTTCTGCACAGAATCCAATTAAAGAACTCTCTAGCCTCGAGAAAGCCGAAAGCCACATAGGTCAGCACCCCGGACAGCGCCACGGGGCACCGTCACCTGAATGTATGTGGCAGCTCTGAGTTCCTCCATTCATCTCCACCCTCCAGATCAGAGTCAGCAAACACGGCAGGTCTCTGCCAGTTCCTCTCTTGCACCATGGAAGCCTCACAGACATATTATGGCACTTTCTATTGCTCTGCCCACATACAGCCTCAGAATCCTTCCCAGCACAGCTCCCAAGAAGCCTCAACCAACCATCTACAGCAGTTCACCAGATGAAAGCAATTGGTCAGCCTACATCTTTATGGAATTACTGGTAAGGAACAGTCTGGTTGGAAACTAACTTCAACCCCACCAGTAGCAAAGATGTCCATGTCAGAAAAGAGAGGTACACCTTTTGATCTGATTGGAGGTTTTGGGGGAGGATTGAAGGGGGCAGGGGAGCATGTCTACAGAATGAAACACAGGTTTCCTAGCCTCCTCCTCCACCTCTGACTCATAGGTCAGACTATTCAGTACCCTTGTCTTTCTTGTCTTGTGTGCAAATTGTTTGAAAACTCCATGTCCTCGTCCATGGGTTTGTTCATTTACACATGGCAACTATTTCCCTGTGCCAGGTACCATCCCTGGTCAGGGAGACCAGTGTTCATGGAGAACCAGGCCTCACAAGTGTCAGGAAAAGCCAAGAGTTGGCTGAGAGCAACAGCAAGTGTGTCTGTGAAAAAGTGTGTCATGTGCCCAAGGCGCAGCTCTAGAGGGCAGATGGGGTTCAGAGATGTCTTTCTTGGGGGACCTGCCTGTAAGGAGTGTGATAGGAAAACACAGGATCTAGGCAAATGCCACCAGGCCTCACTCAGTCTGCAGGTATCACAGGAGCTCAGATAGGTAGGCAGGCTGGAGAGCTGATCGCCTATCCTCCCAGTGGCCAAGGCTCCCACCAAGGGCCCTTTTCATGCCCTAAGGAAAGCTGTGCCTACAAGTCAGAGTGGAGGGGAGCAACAGTGCCCAGAAGAAGTGGGAAGAAGGGACCTGGGCACACTGGACCACAGCATCCCCAGCCCTGGCAGTGTCTACACCTTCCCAAAGACCCAGCTTCACCCATGCTGCACTTTGGACTTAAGCCACCATCTCAAAGAGCTCTGAGGGGAAGACCTGGACCCTAAGAGATACCCTGTGGGCACCTCAGGGCAGTTACAAAGTCTCCAACTCCTCCCAAGGGCCAGGGATTGAGCAGGGGTCAGAGAGTAGAAGGGAGAGTCCAGTTCAGGTCCCCAGAGCCTCGGGCTGCCCTTGTCCCTATCACCACCTCATCTTTATTTCAACACAGTGACTGTTTGCTCTTTCAATTCTTCCTGGGAGACTCCAAACGGTATATTTGCTCAAGAGCTGAGGACAACATTCCGGTCTTAGAGAAGAAGAGTATTTAGGCAAATGCAAACATATGCTGATTTCTTTTCTTAGTTACATTCTTGGCAAAGGAATTATTTCACCAAGAGACAAAATGGGACTTTAGAAGGTCCACCCATTCTATCCTGGCACCGGCTATGGGGCTGCCAACCCACATCAGTTTCCCACCCCCTTTAAGACATTATGGGGGTGGAAGTGATATAAAGGGTAGCACAGGGATCCTTGTGAGGGAACTGCTCTGGATTCAGACTGGTAGTCACAAGAATCTACACATGTGATAAAACTGCATAGAAGAAAATCCACACCCACAAAAGCATGTGAACTGGTAAAACAAGAACAAGGCTTACAGACTGCATCAGTGTCAAGTCCTGGCTGCAACAGTGTACTACAATAATGCAGGATGATACCAGTGGGGAAGCTGGGTGAAAGTCATGCAGGATCTCTCTATATTGTTTCTTATAATTAGATGCAAACACAAATTATCTCAAAATTCTCTTTAAAAATTTTTTTGTTTTGCATCAGGGTCTCATTCTGTCACTCAGGTTGGAGTGCAGTATTACAGTCATGGCTTACTACAGTCTCAAACTCCTGGGCTTAAGCAATCCTCCCATCTCAGCTTCCCAAGTAACTGGGACTACAGGCATGCGCCACAACACCTAACTAACTTTTTTTAAATTTTTTATTTTCTGTAGTGACAGGGTCTCACTATGTTGCCCAGGCTGGTCTCAAACTCCTGGGCTCAAGAAATCCTCCTGCTTCAGTCTCCCAAAATGCTGGGATTGTAGGCATGAACCACCATGCCCAGCAAATAAATAAATAACAAAAGACATAAAAAGCATTTTCTCTCAGGACCAAGACTGGTCTGTTTTTAGAGCACAGCTGTAAAAAAAAATCTGAAGTCATTTCTCCAAAGCCCATGTTTGTGATTTCATAACAAGCAAATTATCATTTTTTGGGTATGATAGACCTTCAAAGAAGTCTTAATGAGCCATACCCAGTGTCCCCAAACCCACTGATCCCAGCCTGGCTCCATGAGACTCAGGGCATCCCTCCCTTTGACCTTTGCCCCAGCCTGAGACCCTGAAACTGAGGACAGATCAGTGTGGATAGAAGCAAGGAGCCAAGAAGGCTGGGCAACTGTCCAGTGTGAAGGACAGTCTCTGGAGAGGAAGCTTCCAGGAGGATCTGTGCTGGCCGACCTCCACCACTGCCAGCATGCAGCCCTTCGAATCCCTGCCAGCAGTTTATTAATATTTTATTGAAACCTCTAAGATGATTCAAACTTCAGCTGTCATGATAAGGTGTTGTTGCTAGGCAACTTTAGTGCCTATCTATGGATCTGTTTTTACAGCTATTCCCTGACTCACAAAACTCAAGGTTAGGCCCTATTACCTTGAGGTGCACTCAGCTCAGACCACCCACCACCCGTTCACAGTCCCATCCGCTCTGGGATCTCCCAGTGCCCAAGCCCCAGAGCGGCCCCCACCGGCCCACCTGACAACTCACCATACTCGCTGTCGTAGAACATGACGAACTTCTGCCAGCGTAGCTCCGTTACCAGCCTGAGCATGACATCATTGAGGCGGACAGGTGGTCTCGAGGCCAGGGTATAGGCCTCGCCATCAGGGCTGGGGTTCAGGTGGCAGGCGGTGCGGGGCGACCCCCCGGGGTTGCGCTGAACAAAGAGATGGGGGATGTGCATGGCATCCGTGAGGGACTGCAGGGCGTTGGCAGATGCACAGCCGGTGGACGTGACCAAGGCCAAAATCCCCTGGGTCATGAGGTCACAGGCTGGAAGGAGAGGGGAGAAAGAGGGAGGGGATCAGCATCGGGGTGATGCTGCACCAGCTTCGACCCACATGGCCCACACCTGGCAGCTCATGCCCAGGCGTCCTCCCCTTCCCCCCAAGAGATGCTGCCTCTTTCAAGGGATCAAGACCCATCCAGGACCAGGCCAGCAGCTCTCACCAGCACAGTATCCTGATAAAATGCCAGCTAAACATTCTTGTGCCCACTTAACAGATGAGAAAATGGAGGTCAGATCTCTGTTCTACCATCCTTCCATGAATACCCTAGGATAAAATCACTTGCCCTAGAGTTTTCATGGAAGGATGGTAGAACAGGGATCCATCCCATATCTGCCTGACTCACCCAGCAGAGCTGTGAAATTTCCCACCTGGGTCTATGAACCCTTTAAGAGTCAAAAACTCATTGTGTTGAACAGTGTACCACGGGCTGGGAATATACTATGTGTTCTACAATTGTTGGCTGAACTGAACTGATAGGGACTGAAGGGACCAAACAACATCAAAAAATCAGGGAGACACTTACCCCAGAGAACCCAGGTTGTAGGCAAAAGAAAAGAAAAAGAAAAAAGAAAACCTAGGTCTTCGGGTCAAGTCCACTTTATTCACAGCATAAATATACTGGGTCAAATCCCAGATGAAGCAGCTGTTCCAGAAGGATTATTCAAAAGCCACTTGACAATAACAAAGGAAGATGCTCCCGGAGCTCAGCAGTTACTGCGGGTGCGGAGGAGGAACTCCAAGGAGGTGCCAGCAGTGTTTCTAGGGTTGACGCACTCAGGGCTCATCTTTAAAGTCCTCTCATAACCACAAGGGGCGCTCTTCTTAGCCACATGCCCGCACCTTTTTGGGACATCAGACTAATTAATAGAAAGATGCACCTCCCAACGCCGCAACCTACTGCACCAGTTTTAAAGCAAACATTTCTTCCTAATGGTTTATGTGACGGCAGGAATGTGGGAAAGCAGATGCAGTTTCAAAACACAGCCTGTGAATGGCAGTGGGCCATCTGCTGTACATGGCAGACTTTGAACAACTTTGACAATGCAGTTTGGAGAGCCCTTGGGTTTATGTAATGCCTCAGACAAGGCTGGGAGAAGGAGGCAAGAAAAGGGGACTCCGCCCCAGGGAGCAGAGAAATGGGAGGCTGAGGAAGGTGTGGGAAGGGAAGGGTCCCCGCATAGTCTCTGGCACTGAAGGCTGGCTGCTCCGATGTGAAGGCACTCATCTTGTGCTGTCATGAGCATCAGCAGGACAGTGAGTCAGATCCCACAGTTCTTCTTGCTGAGTCCTCAGCCTCCAAACACAAGGCCAAGGGCAGGAGGTGGTTAAACAAGGGATGGTGAAATCTCGCTTGGGAATCTTGCAGTCCCTAGATGCTCTGACTCCTCCCACCCAGGTTTCTAAATGGACAGTTGCGTCATGCCCTGTTTAAAGTCCTGCAGGGCCCCCCTAGAGACTTGGGGATGAAATCACACTCCTCAGGGTGATCTTGCAGACTCCCACGTCTGCAGCCTCATGTTCCTCATAGCCCTGCTCACTACACCCCAACCAACCAGTCTCTCAAAGTCACCCTCTTCAACTTGCATGCTCACTCTCGCTTCAGGACTCAAACTCAACATCCTTTGGACCATCTCAGAACCCCTCATGGTGTGACCTCCTTTAACACACCTCCCCGTCATGTACCACACATTGCCTGTTTACTTGTCTGATTCTCCTGCTTGACCCCAAACTCCAGGAGGATGAGGGTCATGTCTGCTCTGTTCACCCTCCCCAGACTCACACCAAGCCCAGCACATGGTAGGTGGCAAACACTCATGCTAGAATACCATGCAAGAATTTCTGTGTCTCCGGTCAATAATTCTTCTCTAGGCACTGTTCAAACCGTGGAAGCAGCACTAGACCCAAAAACACTCAGAGAACACTATCCATACTCTTGGAATATTGCTAGCAATCTAAAAGACAAGAATAGGTGAGTGATTATGAAAGTGCTCCATTTACTACTCATAAAGATACTACAATAACATGGGAAGGTGCTTGTCATAAAAAGGTATGTGAAAATAACACAAAATTTTATGTATTTTATGAAATAAATTAAACACCAGCATGCATGAAGAAAAAAAAACAGAAAGAAATACTGCAAACTGCAAAAGTGACTGCAATTTAGAAGCCTAAAGGTGGTTTTCTTTCTTTTCTATATTTTACCAAAATTTCATGGCATAGATAGATAATTTCTTTAGAAAACGCAAATAATCCTCCAATAATGGGTAAGTAGAAAAGCTACACAGGAGGAAACACTATTGTGTGAGAATTTTCTCTGCCAAATTCTCTGATGAGTCCTTTATACATGTGAATTCACATTATTCTCAGGACATCCATGTAGATTAGGTATTATTGTGTCCATTTTCCAGATAATGAAATGTGAGGGCACACAATGAACATTCCCACAAACATGGGGAAAAAATGTTTCTGAAAGACAGAAAAATGAAAACACTAGGGCACAAAGTTAAATACACATCACGATTACAGATGGGTAGAAACATGCCTATGAAAAGGGCAAGAGAAAATATTAAACACCAAGGCACGATGACGATGAATGAGCTTTTTCTTTCTTCCCTTGTGCATGCTCTCTTTAATGTCAATATGTTGCATTTATAATCTTAAAAATAAATCTTACAAAATAAACTACATCCCTGGGGCATAAATTGTCCAGGAATGCCAGCACTTGGTTGTGAAGAGATGGTTCCATCCCAGACACCCAAGAAAGAGCCCTCTTGCAGCCATCAGTCACTCTAGGCTCTGACTGCCCCACCTTTCCAACTCCCTCTCAGGTCATTAACTGACTCCTGATGGTAAGCCCTGTCCCCACTCCATAAAAGCCACGTTCTGAAGTTGCAGAACTTCTATGAGCCTCAGTTTCTCCATCTGGGCATGCATACCACTGCTCATTGTGGCCTGGTTCCTGCCTTCTTGTGTGTTTTTTACAGGTACTCAGCATCCCCACTACACAAAAGTCCCTGCCCTGAGCACTGTGGGGAAGAGCAGAATGACCAATGGTCCCATCTTTGAGGAGCTTAGAATACCTAAGTAGATGATGACCCCACAGTCTGGTCAGAGGAAAGAGAGAGGAAGCTCCCTGGGACACAGAGGAAGATAAAGTGCTTGTTATTTAAAAAGGTATGTGAACATAACGCAAAATTGTAGGTATTTTATGAAATCAATTAAACAAAACATCAACATGCATGAAAGAAAGCCCAGAAAGAAATACTGCAAACTGTAAAAGTGACTGCAGTTTAGAAGAAGCCTAGAAGAAGTTTTCTTCCTTTTCTATATTTTGCCAAATTTGTATCAGGGCCTCAAAGGCAGGAAAGGATCTAGGCCCATTTTGGGGTCCCCCCCAAGGGAGAACAGTGTCAGAGGCTTGCAGAGTGACAACAACACAGGGCTGGGCAACACCTCTCTCCAGATGCCACCTCATCAGGGGTGGTGGAAAGAGCATTAGAATCTCATAATTCTCCCAAGTTCCAGTTTCAGCTCCTCTGGTCAGTAGCTGGATGGTAGTGGACATGTCTCTTTTCTGAGTCTCTGTTTTCTATTAGATGGAGATAAGGCTCTCTTCCCAGAGCTACGAGAACACTGACTTCGAACGTGGACAGCAAGTTCCTGCGCCGTGCTGTGAACCAGAAAGATGCTGAATAGACATCAGCCTCCTGCCCCTCCCTTGGACACCCTATCTCTCCATCAAAGTTATGCCCAGGATCTTAAGTATTAGTAGTCATAGGCGAGAACAATCTCGCCCCTAAGCTGCCAGCCCTCCCAGTGGAGGTGGGCACTGCCGGCCCACCCCTCCAGCAGCCACCTGCAGCACCATAAGCGCTGGGCCTCCTTGAACAGGGTGGGTAATTAAGGCTGGAAGCCTCTCCCAGGCACTAATGGAGAGGCCCGATGTGAGTCAATTTCCAATCCACTGTGAATGGCCTGCTAATTGGGACACTGTTGAAATGATGGTTATTTGGAGGCTTCTAACATAAAAATAATAAGATCAAAATAAATCAGATCAAAGCCAAATCAGCCATTAGCTTCATCAAGGTTGTGTGAGACGGGACGTTACACAACGCACGCCCTGGTTGTGGCAGCAGATGTTGAACCCCAGAGATGGGATCTGGCTGCCTGGGTCTGAGTCTGGGCCCTGCCTTGGTCACACTGTGGAACTGTGGGGGCAAAGGACTCATCTTCTCTGGGTTTCTGCTTGGTTTGTTTCTCTTTTTTTTTCTCCTGTCAAATAAAGTTGATGACTCCCACTTCACAGGGCTGTTGTACGTGAGCAATGAAAGGTCTTTATATGTGAAGAGCCATTCGTGCTGCCTGGCGCTTAGTAGGTACTTGGAAGTCATTACTCTCCAGCTTGGTGCTTGGAGGTGTTTGTACGGCTCTCTAGAGGATAACAGATTTTGTTATAATTCTTTGCCTCCAATATCATATGGTCATAAAGCTGATTTCTCTCTTGATTACAATGCAAGTTTGATGGATTGATAAAGGCTCCCTGAGAATGACTCATCAGCTGAGAAAGTGAGAAAGTAAAGATGAATTGTAACAAGCAGTTTTAAGCCCCTTTACCCAAGCCCTGTGTCCCGAGAAAGCGGAGGGTTTCTGAGAAGGAGAGAAGCTGCTCAGAGTTAAGCACAGGCCCAAGAGAGGGGCCCTGGAGGCTCTGTCTGCATTCCCAGACACAGCTCCACAATCCACAATCACATGGGAAGATGTTTGCATCCTGCTACTCCATCTTTTCCAGACCCAGGAGTGTCAGTGGTAGAACATATCAGGTACAGTACTAGGCACTTCACAGGACAAATTCTCAGTAGCTCTTAC
This sequence comes from Tarsius wallacei, assembly GCA_963574415.1. Classification (NCBI taxonomy): domain Eukaryota; kingdom Metazoa; phylum Chordata; class Mammalia; order Primates; family Tarsiidae; genus Tarsius; species Tarsius wallacei. Next base: position 10,618 of record CAUYQG010264709.1, read on the forward strand.
TCCAGGAGAACTTTCTGATCCCCTGGTGAGAAAATCAGAGCCCAGAGTATTGATTTCTTGGCCAGGGCCACACAGCCAGAGAGCAAATAGCAAAGAGAACATCAGAACCAGACTACAAGGCACCTCTAGAGCCAGTGCTGAAAAGAGACAGTGGCCATTATGGGACAGAATCCAGGATTCCAGGCTGACTTTACCCAACCTTTCCCTGGATAGAAATTCCCAGGGAAGCTCCAAGCTCAGCACAGGCCTCAGAGAAGGACCAGACAAGCAGGATAAGGCCTCTTTTCACTGGAGGCAAATCTTTGGCTCATGAGGTCACTGGGTGTGTCTGCAGTGGGCACTGGAGATAAGAGATGTCGCTCTATGCACTGCCACTGATCCATCCCCACTTTCTCCATTTCCATGAGAATTTCTGGAAAATTCTCAAGGCTGGAGGAAGCAATCACAAGAAGGCATGTGCTAGAAGAGCCCAACCCTCCCCTCTATCAGGTACCCTAGAGGCATCACTCCCCAGGCTTGTTCCTTCTGTTCTATCCATGTAGCCCCTGCTACTCTGAGATCCCAGTTCTCCTCAACCAGCAGCTCAAGTGTTAACTGGCCCCTGGATGCTGCCTTAAAGAGAGGCAGGATGACTCCAGATGGAAAGGTAAGCGAGGGGCTCCTCTTGGGTGGAGGCAGCCAGGTCCAGGAGCCCTCATCTCAGAGGGGCCTGGCAAGACTCAGCTGGTCTCTGCGGACAGCAGAAAGACGAGCCAGGCTCTGGGCAGACCCAGCCTCAGTCCTGCCCACCCAGAAGGAGGGATCTCTCCCCAAGGGAGACCTCTACTAGTCGCTCCCATGAGCCACCTCACTCCTTCAATTATCTTAGCCACCATGAGCATCCACCCTCCCCCCAGTCACCCTCGTTATCCGTGTCCTTCCTATCCTCCTTTAAACTAGCACCAGCTTTATTAATATTTGAATTCCAATGGCTAATGCTTTAAATTAAGGTAGCATTTATAAATACTTTAGAGCTGATGAATAATTGACCAAATTTAGTATTGTCATAACTCATAGTAAATTATTGATCTATGGAGAATAAATATTTTTCATCTTTTAACAAAACATTTAAAAGGTAACCAAAACCACAAATGGGGAGAAATGCATGGTGGTGCCGTAAGAGGCCAATGCTAGAGCTCGGACCCTGGAGTTCACTGATGGTCCCCACTCCCCGCAGGAAGGCACCTCCCTCCTGAGCACACACTGTCCTGCAGACCGTGTACTTCAGAAATTCTCCACCTGCTCTCCAACTTACTGGAGACCTGCAGCCTCCCTCCTCCTTCCTTCATGCCCGGTTTCCTCTCCAGTCACTCCATCACAGACTCCCTCACCACCTTCCCTTTCCTTATATAGCTCTGCTGGTGAAATCCCAGACTAGGGTCAACCCAGGATGAGTCAGCCTGCCCACCCTCTTCTCCACACTGCGATCAAGAAACAGAAAGCCACAGAGAGTGCCACATACCAGACAACTTGGTGACTCTTGCACCATCATATTTACTGACTTCAGTGGGGCACTCCACCCTGAAGCCCACCTTACTACCCCTGCCTACTTCCTCCCTCTTCATTCTCTTCGAAACACCCAGGTTTCTCCCCCAAGTTCAACAAATGACCTTGCTTCATTCTTCGTAGAGAAACTAGAAGCTCATTACAAGTGAGCTCACTCGACCTCCTGCTGCCAGATCTTCACACCTCTCTATGTTTGTACTGAAAGTTGAAGAAAGCTCTTTCCGTCTAAGACTGGTCCCTGCTCCTGAGATCTGGATGCTCCTGCCTCTTGCCTTTTCCCACACCCAGATCATCACTTATGTCCTCTTTCCATGGAATCACCAACCTTCCTGACATATCTGACCCATCTCTTTGAACATTAAACCCCAGCCCTGAAGGTTCCACAGTTATTGCTCCAGCCAATAACCCTCCTCCAAGTTCCAGATCCCCAGCCAACGCCCTGATGTCTCCACTTGGTGTGTTCCTTGGCAACTCAGACTTGATGTGATCTCCCTGGGCTGTGAGGCTGTTCCTCCTGTTGTTCCAATCTCAGTGAAGTGTACCCCCAAACACTCACTTGTTCCTAACAATTTTATCTCACTGACCCTCTGTATCCAAGCCATCACCAATCCTGGATATTTTATCTCTTTTTTTATTTTTTTTTATTTTAAAGATGTGGGATACAATTTAGGGTTAGGAACATAAGTGGTCATTGTACAGGTGAAGTTTGGACTTCCCACTGGTCCTCACTTTGCCTGGTTTAGGATCAGGTACCTTTATTGATGTTAAAAGCCCCTATTCCAATCCCTATTCCAATCCACTACTGCCAATCTCTTTCATGTAGTATTATGATAAATGTTCAGGGTCCACTTATGAGTAAGAACATGTGGTATTCAGTTCTTTGTTTCTTTGATAGATCGCTGAGTATGATAGACTCAAAATCTATCCAAGTTGCTGTGAAGTCCATAATTTTGTCCTTCTTTATGGCTACATAATATTCCATCTTGTATATGTACTACATTTTTTTGTCCAGTCCAGTCCAGTTTTGATGGGCAGCATGGTTGGTTACATGTTTTTGCTATTGTGAATAGTGCTGCAATAAACATGTGTGTGCAGGTATCTTTTTCCAGATATCTCTAAAGTCTGTCGACTTCCTGCTACTCTATTGACATCATCTTGGTCCAAACCACTGTTGCCTCCCTAGTGGAACCACATACATCCAGCCTCCCTGCCCCCACCCTTGATAGACACACTGTCCTTACCGTAGTGGACTGGCCTTTAGGAAGCACTAACCAGACTGTGCCGTCCCTGCTTAAAACTGCATTAGCTGCACTTATAACCCTAAATCTATAAAATTAAAATGTTTTTTTAAAAACCGAGTTAGCATCCTTCTGTCGTTAAAATAAAATGCACACCCCTAACAGCTCCCACAGGCCCTGTGCCCATCATTCTAGGTTACCAGCATTTGAGCAGCAACTCAAGCACTCCAAGGTTTTACCCAAAGTCCCATCTCTCCCACACTCCCCATCCCCTCCCCCCACCTAAAGTGCTCCTGTTATATCTGTCTGGCTAACTCTCCTCCTGTGTGCTTGGTGGGTAATCATCCCTCTCTCCAGAGAACCTTCCATGACCCCACTCTTCCCTCACCGTAGTTTGCCTTCATATTGCTCACCAAGATTTGCCAGAGTGGACTATTTTGTGTGGTCTGTTCTGTGGCCCATGAGCCCATGAGCAGAAGCACCTGTGCTGCTTACCCTCCCAGCTCCTAGCCCAGCACCCAGCATGGCATAGCAGAGCAACAACTGTTTAACGCTTCTAGCAACTGTGGAAAATAAGAACTACTAGGGTCCAGATTTCATAAGCGAGACAGTTCTCAAACTTGCCAAAGTCCCACAGTGTTCATGTTCACCAAAAGGCGAAGCTATATCCCATAATTTGGAGAAGGGGAGTTAGTTTCTTTAAGCTGACACTCCACTCTAAGGAAGGATTCACTGAAAGCTTGCAGGGAACCAAGAGGACAGTGGGAAGGAAAGCGGGCTGGGCGCAAGGCCTGGCTGGGCAGCCCCACTAGGCAGGTGTCTCGAAGGAGCACCACCAGGCTGGGAGCCCCCATGCCCTGCTGCCTTGCTGTCCTCAAACTCAGAAAGGCCGACCCGACAGGAACAGGGCCAAGGGTCCCACTGGATAATGGCCTGTAGGCTGGGGCAGGTGGATAGCTGGTGCAGGCAGGACACAAGAAGCCAACCAGGAGGGTGGGGAAGACCTGGCGGCACCATAGGATCTCTGGGGCCTCGTTCCTCTGCCAATTAATGAATCAAAACCAATTCCCTGCTCCTGCGAGTTGGAAACACAGGGAACACTGGGTGGGATGGCGCTTGCTTATTTATAGCTCTCCAGCTCCTCGTTAATGACTTTTACTGCTCCGCCAATGGAACACTAGGCTCCCCAGCCGGGATACACACAGAAGCCTACACTCTAGAAGTTAAATCAGGACAGTGATGAGGCCTGGGCATGCCTACACGGTGGAGAGCCTCAAGAATCTTGAAAGCGGCCGAACACCAGGGCCTCTCGCAGTCCTCTCAGGGCCCTAAGCCTGGACGGATCCTCTTAGGGTCCCCCTCAGCCCCTTGGTCAGCCCAGGATAGGTCACCTCCTCACCCTGCCTTAGAAGGTCTGTATCCCTCCTTTGTTGGCCAACTGGTCTCCCTACCTCCCAGCCCTTCCTTCTCCAACCCACTCTACAAACCAAAGTTCAGCAGCAAGTACACCTCTGAAATGCTCCCCACAGCCTATGAATCAAAGTCCAATTTCTGAACTCCTCTACCACCTCCCAACTCCACACATCAGGATGCCATCAGTCTGTTTCCCAACTTTCACACACCCTGTACTCTCTACTCACATGTTGACATATCCCTGCCTAATCTCTAACTTTGCACATGTTGGGTCCCTTTTCCTGAAATGCTCTTTCTCTTCTACCCTGCCTCTCAACCTCCTATTCATCCCCCAAATCCCATCCCAAACGCCTCTTCCTCTATGGAACTTTCTTTGATGTAGCCTCTTACTAGGCAAATTTAACCATTCCTTTTGCTGCAACTCCAGGAATACTTTATCCTAGCAGACTTCTACTGGTATATCATTTTATGCTTAATCCCTAAGGTCACAGGGTCTGAGGCTCTTGGCTTTCTCTGTCTTCAAGCGCAGGGTCTGCTGCAGAGATGATCAGAGGATATCAGGTGATGAAAAAAGTTAAGTGAAAGCATAAGTGCATACATACTAATACTAAGGAAATCCTTTGAAATATCAGTGCTTCAAGGTAAATGAGTAATACAGAGAACCGATGGAATGGCGCTTAAGTTAGGAATGAGGCGATGGAAAATTATGCTCTGTCCAAGAACAGGGTTAGCCTTAGGCAGTACAATGAGAAGAAATATCTTGGACATTGGGGCTCCCAAGACTTGGCTCAGAATCTAATCCCTGCATGGATGAGCCAGGGGGACTCAGGGCAACTCACCAACTAATTCTGCCAAGAAGGAAGAATTGCTTAGGGGTGAGCAAAGGATGACAAGAAGCTTAGGAGAAAGCAACAATGCTGTCCTGGAGTTGGCAACAAAGGGAGAGACAAGCAGCCAGATCTGAGGACTGCTAGTTCCAGAGGACCCAGGGGCAGGAGAACTGAGGGCCTGAGGCCATGAGCAGAACTGGCTCGGGAGAGATAATGATGGAGACCCCAAGCAGCACAGGGAGCTCTCCAGGTAGCTCAGCTGCACCAATGACTAAGGGAGGCAAGGATACAAGAGAAACATGTGTGGCCACAGCTGGGGCAGCCTGGGCCCCAGGGATCCTTTCCTTGTGGTAGTGCTCAGGGTGGGAGTGAGGACATGGCCACCTGCTTCAGACAGTGGGAGAGAAGGAAGGGAGTCCCTTTCACGGACCACAGCCAGGTGTCATGCTGGGGACCACCACCTAATCACTGAGCCCCATGGCCTTCCTGGGAAGAGGATGCTGCTACCCCATTCTAGAGAGCAGGAAAAGGAGCAGAGACCCAAGGTTAGAGCATTGCCTAAAATCACAAGGGAGCCTAGGTTCAAACTCTGAGCTGCCTCTGGCCTCAAAGTTAAGAGCATGGCCTGTGGGCCCAGGAGACAAGCAGGCTCACTGTTTTAGCTGTGTGCCCTCAGGCAAGTCATTTAACCTCCCTCTCTGTAAAAGGATAATAACAGTCCCCACCTCCTAGGTTTGTCATGAGGATTAAATGAGTTAATTCATGTTAAGAGTTTAGAACAATGTTTGGTACATAGTAGGTGCTCAAAAAATGAGTAACTTCTGTTGTTGTACCTAGCCCTGTCATATAGGATCCTGCCTTTAGAGATTCAGTCAAGTTGGGGGTGAGGAAAACCTGAGGTCGACTCCTTCACTCAGTGTGCCTGGGCAGTGGGTAGTCTCAGCACTGTTGAACAGAAAAGCCCGGGTGCCTCTTGGCCAAACACTAAGAATGGCCTGGTCCTGTGGAAGAGGCACGGCAGCCTCCCTGAAATTTCGTGCCTGTGGGCTTGGTGTTCCTGTAAGCAACGTCTCTCCAGAAGTCATTGAGCCATGGGGACAGAGAACGTCCACTGCACTCCAAAACAAGCTCAAGGAAGAAGCTGCCGGCAGTCTCTCATCCTGGCCGCCCTCGGGTCAGCCTGGTCTCCTAGCAACAGACTGCTCAGAGGCCCGAAACGCCAGCTCTGAGGAACCAGAGCCCACAGTTAGATGTCCGTCGACAAGCTAGACCATGGAGCCCGCCCTCGGCCCTCCCCACATTCCCAGGCCACCTGGGCCAGATCCTGTATCCAACTCTCCCCTCCCTCTGCCTGCACTTATCTCCTGAAAAACAAGACTGACCAGACCCCAAGTCCCAGTCCCAGCCAGAGGGCTCCTTCACAGGCCCCAGTTGCCTTCCCAAATGGGGAACTGAGGCTCAGTAAGGTCTCTGTTCTCCCTTCCTTCTTAACCTATGTCTGCCTTTCTTTAGCTTTATCTGGCTACCTTTTAAGCTCCTTGTCACTGCTTCTTGCTTTGAGTCTCAGTCATATGTGCGCGTGCCCATGTGCACATGTACCAGCACAGGTATGTGCACATGTGTGGGTGGGAATCTCACTCTCCTGGCAGCCTATGCCCTCTCTCCCGAGTAGGGCTCACTGCTCCAAAAGGACAGAGCTCCAGTCTGTGTCTTGACTCTTGTCTCCATCCTAGGTTCAGAGCTGACCCAGGATGCCGCCCTGCTAGGCCCTCAGCTGCTCAGTCTCTCCCATCCCAGGAGATTAGTGCAGCAGGAACAAGCCTGACCTCACAGACAGTGGCCCTTCCAGGAAAGGCTGGAGTGGCCCATCCTGCCAGCCTCTCCAGCTCTGAGGCCTTGGACTAATCCTGAAGCAGCTTGGCCTGGCAGCCCCCAGGCTCAGGTACAATGTAGGGTCCTGGAGACTATGCTGTGTCTGTATCTGCTGCTATCCTGCTAGAAACTAATACCACTGTCCCCTCCTGGTGAGTCCCCCTCACCAACCCAGCCCCAGCACAAGTGCCTCCTCCTCTCTAGGGGCTTTCACACTCATCCACAGTCAGGACAATACAGGCCTGCTTCCTGCTTTACAGATAATTACAGCTCAGTGTTATTGACAGCTCATAGGTCTCTGTCATCTCCTGCACTGAGCTCCCTGAGGGCCTCTCTGTCCCTAGCACCTAGCTGGACCCCCAGATGCCTCAGAGCAGCAGACACCAAAAGGATGATGCTGGATGAACATAATTCTGGCCCTGGTCCACCCACTGTCACTGGGACAGCCCAAGATGGCTGTGCTCATCAGGCTAACCTTAGGCAATGGTGGTCACCACCCTGTGGGTCTGTCTCTGGAGTGAGCATCACAGGATCATCCATACCCACTTCAATCCCTCTCTGGCTGCCTGGACAGTGCTACATGCTGTTCCCTGGCCTGTCACCTGGTGGGGACCAGGACTGAAGTACTGACCCAAGGCCTTCCAGTGGGCAAAGCCAGCCCACCCCTCAAGGGGAAGGTGCCATCCCTGCACCCCCAGCTGCTTGACTCTTGACCCAAAAGAGGCCCCAATCCATCCTCCACCTTTCTTGATTCCAAGGCTGGGGGAGTTGTGCCCACCTTCCCAATGTGAGCCTTGAGCTCAATGCTGCCAACTGCCCAAAGACCTTTAAACAAGATGTTTTGGCTACAGACCTCTCTTTCAGGGGCACAAGGCTCAGCCTCTCTCACTCTGTCCAGCCTAGATGCCTCCCTCTTGACTGTTATCAAGCTGCCAGCATGTCTTGAAATAAACCCAGGGAGATGACCAGTGAGGGGCAATCCCCTCATGCCCTCTCTCTGCTCTGCACATGGCTCTCCCACAGCTCTTGTCACATGTCCCCTTGGGATGAAGGCAGAGGGGAGAGAGCTGGGGTGAAACTGGGGAGGTGGTGGGGTGGATGAAGCTGGTTCCACCATTCCAGGTCCTTTCTATTCTTTGCATATGTTTTGTCATGGTCCTCGTGTGGCTCAGTCCATGTGGGCTGCTGTCCACACTTACTGGTCAAAACCCTCACTCCAGGGGACTGTGAACAGAACAATGGAAGGGCAAAGTGACCCCACAGATTTCAGAGGTGTATCTTAACAAACGTTTGTTGTCTTACAAACAGACTCTGTCCAGCCAGCTGATAGTGCTCCTCCCAGGAGGCAGCCTGGGTCATGCAAAGAGTATGGACTTGGTAATCACAAAGCCCAAGTCCCATCCCAGCTCTGTCACTCAGCAGCCCAGAGGTTGGGCTGGTCACTCCATGTGCCTTATTTTATAAAATGGGACAAGGGGCTTAAAAGGTAGCCAGATA